>JAWZYV010003221.1:0-13091 GCA_038373885.1 Cheiracanthium punctorium | reverse complement strand
TTTTCAAACCCGTACCATCAAGGGAAAGTATTGTAATCATGAAAAAATTCGACTTCGAGATTGGGTGTATTGACATGTTTCGAGGTCTTCTGAATTCATTTTATGCTATTTTTACGAGATGTATGTTTGCGTATGTGTGTGCTTGTGTGTATGTGAGTGAACACGATAGCTGCTAAACGGGGCATTCGATTGAGCTCCAATTGGGTATATGTGTTATAAACCACCGTCGCAACACCGGTATTGATTTTGGTGTGTATAAGACGCATAGTTTTTCTACAGGGCTACGACAAAGATTTCTTTTACATTATGGCCTATGGGAGGAAATTCTTGAAAGTGCGCTTAAACGGCGCATTCGATTGAGCTTCAGTTTGGTATATATGTTTGAATTATTCATCGATTAAAATTTATTTAAATGCTTGGTTATGATCTTAATCGTAAGTGTTCGGATTGTCGAGTGGAGTCACTCCACATTTGTTCTTTTAAGCAGGAGGAAGGGATATCGTACACTGTTAGAAAAATAGTTCAACGTTTCACCGAAATTCCGGTGCGAATTTAGCTGCAACCGATATTTTGAAAAATGTGGTGCTAGGATTCACCATTTTAGTGGTGCTTCCTCAAGCACCATTTTTGCGGTGAAACGTTGAACCAGGATCTAGGATTTTTCTCTAACCGACTATATGGTTAAAGCTTGAACCAATATATAGGATTTTTCTCTAACCTACTATATGGCTGAAGCTTGAACCAATATATAGAATTTTTCTCTAACCTACCATATGGTTAAAGCTTGAACCAAGATTAGGGTTTTATATCTAACCAAATGTACGGTAAGTGATTGAACAACATCGAGGTTTTTTCTCTAACCAAATGTATGGTATAAGATTAAACCAAGGTAAGAAAACTCTCTTTAGTGTTTTATTTATACACCGAGGGCGGAGAGGGCGACCCCCCCCCCGCCGTGAAAAAAGAAATTATAATGCAAAAGATCCTATTTTACTTCCGTAAAATGGATATATATGTCAATTTTCTAACTGCCCCCCCCTGACAAACTTGCATTAATCCGCCCTTGAGCGGATTAAAAGGGCGGGGGGCAGAGGGGGCGACCGCCCCCCCCCGTAGAAAAAAGAAACTGTAAAAGATCCTATTTTACTTTCATAAAATGGATATGTATGTCAATTTTCTAACTGCCCCCCCCGACAAACTTGCATTAATCCGCCCAAGGCCGGATTAAAAGGGGGGAGGCTGAGGGGGCTACCGCCCCCCTCCCCGAGATAAAAGAAATTAATGTAAAAGATCCTATTTTACTTCCATAAAATGGATGTATATGTCAATCTTCTAACTAACAACCCCCCCCCCCCACAAACTTGCAATAATCCACCACTGTTATACACTGGAAAAGATTTCAGACCCAAATAACGGTACATGTACTGGCAGCTTTGGAACGAGTACATATACCGTAAATTTCACAAATGGCATTAAGTACCATAAAATATTTTACAGTATATATATATATATATATATATATATATATATACCGTTAAAAAAGTGCATATACCATAAACTTTAATATATACTGTGAAACTTAAAACTCCCATATTCTTTCCTCATGAATATTAAAACCGAAGCAAAGTTAAAGATTTTTCCTTACTGATCACTCTCGCCCCCAACGCTGCCTAATTTAGTTTTGAAATCCTCTCTCAGAAATGAATGTTTCTGTCCAATTAAAAGCGTATTGGGTGTGGCTGGGTTTATAATTAGAGCCCTTCGGTATTTGCTCGGGAAAATTCAGACGAAAAGTTTCCAACTCGGATGCTTTTACTTTCGAATTACTGAAGGATTAGTGGAAGCATTTAAATACTGACAGCCACATAAATAACTCTTTTTTTTTAATTATTTCTCTCGTACATTATAGTCGTGCATGTTTTGTTTATTCGAATCTCACGTGACCAAAAGTTGTGATGTTTCATAAGAGTTATCAGTCTTCTTAACGACAGGTGGTATTGTAGCATGTACATTGGAGGGGTGGGGAGGGGTTGCAGCTGGCGCGTAACGCATTTGAGAGCAAAAATTGCAAAGTCCGTTCAGCCTCACCATGGCAGGGTGGATAAGACGCACAAAATGATGGTAGAGGGCCGAAGTGTGAAGGTCATGGGTGCCGGCAGCATAGGGCAAGGGGGCAGGGGGGGCAATGCCCCCCTAGATTTTTGTATGCAGTGTTTTCCCTTGCTTTTTTGCTCTTTCCAACATGGTAACCATACGTTGAAGTAGTCTTTGCCCCCCCCCTGGGAAATATTCTGCCGGCGCCCATGGTGAAGGTACCAGGTTCGAGCACTGTCGCGCGGCTGTAGTCGAGCGGCGGTGTCGAACACTGTAACGGTCCGGAGTTTTGGTGGGTTTTCTCCAGATGTACTGTAAAAACGCTTTAGAACCCCTTATATAGTCCTTCGGTTAAGGCACTCCCCATCCTACCCTACTAGCAATTTTGCTCGGGCCATCATTGGCTGGCTACGTGGCCGGTGGTAGCCCGAGAAAAATTGCTAGTAGGGTAGGCAGATACCCCACGTGTAGGTTAACCTTAAGACGCACAATACAATGCAAAGTCTGTTTCGATATTGAAACAAAGAAAAAACATTGAAACAGACCTATCACGGTGCGTTTCCTCCAGTCCGAGGGCGGCCAATCTTCTGCCAGTCATTCGCCAATTTTTTTTAACACAAGTGTCTTTTTTGCTTCCTAACGTTCAGGCCCCACCAGTGGCACAGCGCATAGCACGCAGAACTGGGAGATAAGGTGACTGGAGGCTCTACCACCATGGTATCGTGGAATATCCGTGACGGATATTTCTCGCTCTCGCATAGTCAAATACTTCGGATAAATAGCCGCGACTCTGCATTTAGTGCTAGCACGATGAGTGTCGAATGAAACAGGCGAGTTTTTTTGTACGTGCTAGGTCTGTCTCGTCACTGAGACCGATCAACCAATCATAACGCACGGCTTTCTCCCCTTTTTCTTAAACGAAGGCATCGTCTTCAGAATTTCCGAAGACACGGGATACACCCAACAGGATTGGAAGTCGACTGGTTTGGACTGGCCCACAGTGCCAGGTAATGGGGGTCCTTTTGTGGGTCTACTTTATGATACACACAATAAACACCTATCCATCTTCTAATCTCCGGTACCGGAATGCTTGTTTCCCCTTTATCTAACATGTCGGGTGACAGCAGCATTTTTCCCGATAGTGTCTACGACAATGAAACAGGATAGAATCGTACTAAGGCACATCGGATATATCTCGGATTGTGACGTCATGAGAAGAGAAGGCTCGATTTATTGTCTACCGAAAGCTTTTCGATACTATCGCGTACAGGTCGCGTCCGTTCGCAGCCTCGCCTTTCGGAGTTTTCGGTGGTTTCCACAAGGGTTGGCTTTTTACCGGTAAAAACTTGTTTTTGCCAGGGCATGGTAAAAACTAGGTTTTTACCGGTAAAAACCTGGAAAAAAGGGGTAAAAACCTGATACGATAAACTCCCTGAGCCATGAACTGTATATTAATGCTATTTATAAAACTGTATTTTCATGTTTGTAATTGATGTGGATATATCATCAGCATGACATCCTGATGATGTAAACTACATTATGGGATTGTGCAAACTGCATTATGTAATAAATAATATTTGTAAGCATTTGGTTTTCATTAAAATGATTAAGATAAGTTAAGTGTAATAAAAGTACATTTACAATTTCTCTTTAAGTAAAAATTATTAAACTAGCCTGCATTACATAATTGTAATAAATATTGTAATGTGCCTTCTCATAATAATAGTTTTAATAATGATAAATGTACATTAACTATAAATTTGAATTCTTGTAAGATGAAAACATGGATGAAAGTTTTCTGTGTTTATTATATTTCTTAAAATCAACTATTTTCGTATAGCATTCTTTTACTTACCAAATCAGACACTGAATTAGGTGAATATTGTTATATGGAAATGGAAATAGTGATTTTAAGTGTACTGAACTTTTATCCCTGAGAAAATGAAAAAATAGCAGATAAATCTTCATTTTTTGCTTGTGGATTAGGGCCGATTGACTGCACTAGGGTCCTAATCCTATAGGGGAATACTTTTCTATTTCTAAGGTGTGATCCTAACCAGTATTTATGCACGGTTTCTGAAAAAAAAAACCCGGAAAACTCCGAACAGCTAGATCAACAGTCACGACCGGGATATGAACATGGCACCTCCCACCATCCAGTTTCGCGAGCAGAACCTCTCAGCCATTAGTGGAGCGATAAATCTTTAAAAAAGTGACAAAAAATCGTCAAACTAATAAGTTTTTCTCAAAGGTTGTAAAAACCCTGGTAAAAACATGTTTTTCCAAAGACGGTAAAAACCATTGTAAAAACCGGTAAATACCATCAGACGGTAAATACCGTCCAACCCTGGTTTCCACCGAAACTTATCGTAAATACGGCTTAAGACCCCCCTTAGAAAGACCCCCACGGAGGGCATCCGAACCCTCGACCCACGCGCAGCTAATCACCCATCATCCCACAACCAAACCAAACCAAACCCAAAGTTCAGGGGGTAAAGTTCAAAAACACAAATACGGAAAGACTTTTTTATTTAGCGGTAGAAAGGCAATAATAACATGTGAGCACGAGATTGAATCTGTTGCTCTGAAGGAGAGGAGTCTAGAATCAATTATTCGGACATTCGGCGGCAGGGGGATTAGAGATGGCTAGATTTTTGATAATCATGTATTTTAAAGTGTACATGCACAAAATTTATTTTCTGGGCGAAGCATTGTAAATTGTCTGAAATAAAATATTTCTAGCTACGAAATTATTACGAGAGTCTTGAGCATATCTCAAAAGAGTTAGGAGGTACGAGGATTCAATGCACCTCTTGAAATTCAATGCACGAAGTTTTGCGCATGCGCCGTCATCCCTGGCCTAAGGTCTTCACTGCCGCATACTTCGGAAAATTAACCAATACCGTTTACATCTAAGCTATGTCTAACGCCGTTGAAAACATTTCACGCCTATGTACGCCTTCAACATTTCAAACTACAAGCCCGAGTTCAAATGTAATTATAATTATTTTTTGATCATCTTAAAATAGGTATGTCTTATCTAAAATAAGTATTTAAAAACAATAAATGGGGATTGAAGGAATCTCTATTTGATCATATATTTTTTAGCCAAAGGGGGGGGGAAGTAAAATATTCCCTAAAAACCTGAGTTTTGGTAGGTCTAGAAGAAATGCAAAAAGATTTCAACACACGTGCGTTAAACAGCCTATTGGAGGAAAACTTGTATTGTGTTACATTAGAGAATTGAACTAACCTACTGGAAAAACCATAATTTTTTTTCGCCAAACAGCAAACACTAAAAGTATTTAGCTTCGTTAACTTTCGTTATTTTAGTATGGGGTCGCTTGAATGTCTTCTCTGTGAATAACGTTTTTTGCACTTTTCAAACTTTTTGTGGATGTAAAAAAGAATAATGTTTTCATCTACTGGTAATATAAACGCGGGAAAGCCTAGCGATACCGTTTTGGTATCGGTGATCATTACCTTGAAAAACCTCATTTTGCTTGGATAGTGTAATAGCCAAGTCTACCATTTTGATACCAGCAATTTTCTGAATAACATTATTCACAATTTACGAAAAAAATAAAGTGTTTTACGCTACCCTAATACTAGAAATGAACCAGGAAAATGAAAATCTGAGGGAAAAAATCGGGTTTTGCCGGGTTTAACATTTTGACAGGAGTGAAATGCGCGGGATATAGTTTCCACCTAGAATTGTGCCTATGCAAAGCAATGCAATGCAAAATACGGAAGGAAAAAACCCGTATAAAAAATTTATTTTCCTGCCACCAGATGGCAATACCAAGAGAAAAAAAGGAATATATTTTGAGGAACGCTTACGGGGACAGACGAACGTTTATGCAAAAGGTATCTTTCGGAAGTAGTTCAGATACCATTAACTTTAATACGTGCTCATGCGCTGTTACTGTTTCAATTGGCAATTAAAGTTAGCGTTTAACGTGAGCAAAACTATTCAGCCACTTTTTTTGAAAAACCCCGTTAGTCAGTTTGATTAGTTATTCAGTTTAAACCCCGTTACTCAGCAATCTGTAAAAATAGTGAAAAAAAGCTGTTGTTTTAAAAGCGCAGGGTTTTATCAGGGAAAAAAAAAAATTAAAATGCAGACTGTTTTCTGCGGTAGAGATGTAGAAACGAAACAAAACTGTATGTTTCTTTCATGAAAAACTCATTTTTCATCAAAATAATAACTTATGGGTTTTTTTTTTAAATAAGCGGTTTTCATGTATCAATAAAGATTTAAAACGTTCACTTTTTGTACCAAATTAGGGATATTTATAACTGTTTTTAAAGTTTAATATGCCCTCTAAAAGAGTTAGCGTACCGTTAACCACAAGAAAAAATCATTGGCATGCAAGATTGGGGTGGAGGGTTCAAAAGTGTTTTCCTATTGTAGAAAGTACTACTTTCAAATAGGTGATATTTGAATTTTCGTGAATTTTAGGGGGGCAATTTTCCCCATCCCCCTGCCCTTTAGTAACTTTACACTTATGAGGAAAAATAAAATTACATTGTGAACTAAAGAGTTAGGTAATAAATCCCATTTTCAGTCATATAAAAAGTAACGGAATTATTACTGGGCTTTAAATCCCAACATTAAGGTGTGGGGAATTTCCAGTGAATTAGTTTAATGTCGTATGAACTTTGAAATACCTTTTAAAAAAAATGAAATGAAACTTAATCCTCGTTCCAACCACTTCCCCAGTATCTATTATCAAGAACGGCATACACCAAAAAGAAAGAAAAAGGGCCATCTAGACTGCAGAGTAATAAAAAATATTTTTGTTGTTTGTTTTCGTTTTTCTAACAACATAAAGTGTTTTATATGTACTTTTTTTTTGTCACGAGTGTAGAGGGTTTCTTTTTCTAAACTCGTCGTAAAAGACCTATTTGTAGCTGATTGAAAAGAAAATCCCTTAAAAAATAAGTAGTAACTTTTAAAAAACTTTTGTCTCATTTTTGTTTTCCAATCTTAGTTTTTTTTCGAAACAACTTCCATATATTTTTATTCTCTGGAATTTTTATATTATTTTTTAAGGACCAAAAGGAGAGTAGGTATTTTTTATCTGACACAGGAATGGAAAGGCTTTTTACCCACTTTTCGTACCAAGTTGATAGGTGTTTTGATTTCGGTCGTACGTATTTAGAAACGTAAAACATAAATGCGCAGCGATTGCTACAAAAATTTCATTCATGTTGCTCCTATGTTCTGTAAATAGCTACCGCATTATAAAAATGGTGAATGGGAGCTAAATACCTATGAGCGAGTAGGGACCATGTACCACCCCCCCTCCTAGCTGTCCATATAACTGTTTTACGATTTTACGAAACTGATGTAAACCATCAGTTGGCGGCCTCGTGGGATACAGCAAGTTACAGCCGGGCTGCACTTTGAAAATCATCAGCACATACTTTAAAATAATTTTTATTTCTACTAATTTTTTCCTAAATTCAGATTAGAAATTAATGGAATTCCTATGGTAAAATTAAAAAAAAATCTCCAAAAAAAAAAAAAAAACAAAAACCGTATTGTGGTGCCCAGATCGCTCATTTCAGAAAAAAAAAGTACTTTTAAATCTTTCCCCACAATTCAATTGGGAAAAAATTCTTTGGTTCAGCCCCAGGAGCGCCTGATAAGAAAAATTGGGCAGCACTGTTTTGCCATGACAAACGGTTTTTTACGTAAGCAGTCCCCTCCGGCATAGGCTTTATAATGGGGGTACGCCAGCTAAGACCTCAGCTTCATTCAAGATTTTTTGAAAAGGTCCGGCAGCACTTTGTGAATTCGACTCACTGATTTGGCTCGAGAAGTGAGGGAGGGGAGTAAGGAGAATATTTGTTCGGCAAACTCTCGACTTTATATTGCTGAATTTATCAAGAAGGTAAGCCTGAATAGACGCTTATGAATGGACAATGACCCATCAAAGCAGTATTGTTTTTAAGTAAGCAAGAACTGGCATTTAGAGGACATGGCGAGCGAGAAAATTCTTTAAACATAGGAAATTTTAAAGAGCTTTTAAAATTATGGATATCTGAATTAAAACAACGCCTTTTTATGAGGGCATCACTGACCGATTCGCAAGTTTAAAAGAAAGGGAGGATTGATTTGACTTATAAAAAATAAGTACGTTTTCTTTTTTTTTTTTTTTCTTCTCAAGTTATCGTTACAAAAGAAAATTCTAAGGAAACTTCGAATCAGACACGGATGAATGCAATTTTGAGGATAAGAGCGGCTGGTTGAAATTTATGTGCATTTTATGGAAGTAAAATAGGATCTCTTACATTTTTTATGTAATTTCTTTTTTTTTTTCCTCGGTGAGGGCCTTAAATCCGCCCAGCTTTTCCGAATTCCAATAACAAAGATTTTTCCCGTTCCTGTCCGGAGGAGGGGGGGGGAGCTCATATGGCTTCCGGCTGCAACTAACAGTTTTTTTGGACCACGGGCCGCCATTGTGTAAACATACAGGTGCTTTCAACAATAAAAATTTAGTATTTTTTTCTGCGGCAGGACCCCTGGACCTTGCCGCCCCAACCCCCTCTACAAGCAGTTTAGATGGGCCGCCCATGAAATGGTGGAAGAAATTACATTTCCGGCACCCAATTTTCAATCCGGTTTGGATTGGGCGGGGCCCATCAAAACGATTCCTCTTTTTCGTTTCCAAAATTAACTGTATGGAAAAGATGTTTTAAGTGAGTGTATGATTAACTTATGAAATAAAAAAAAAAATATATTCAGCCTTCAGCTGAAAATTAGTTTCCCCCTCCGCTAAAGAGGTTTTTTTTGACAGAAACCATTTAATTTTGTATTTTTGCAAGCCATGTACAGGATGTAATTTTTGCATGTAAAATCAAGCGGGGAGAAAACCAACCGTTTCTTTCCCAGTTTGGTGTCCAAGTATTTTAAACAATCCGGTATTTCGGGGAATTCGAAGCCATTGCTTATAGCTAATTCTGGTATTGTCAATTTAATCAAACAATCGTAACATGTTTTGCAAAATTTGCCAATATCATCGATATCTTTGTAAAAGACTAGTTTTATAAAGTCCGTTGTCGCTCCTTTGGACAGTAAAGTTGTTTTGGAATGGGTTCTTATTGACTTTTTGAACCACAGTTCGATCACAACAATAGCATTGGTGGATTGGACCATCAGCAACAGCTTCGAAAAATTTCTCAGCTAATTTACGAAATTCTAGTTCTTCACACCTTACATTTAGATCAGTATCTGTTCTTGGTCTTTTCGATGGTATATCTAGACAGAGTCGTAAACGTTTTCTGTCTTGTCTTCTGGATTTGGATTCCGCTTCTTGAGCACGAAAATCTGGATCTTCCCTTTTTCTTTGCATAAATAGACGGTTAGTTTCACGATGACTTTCTTCCGGATCAGACAACTGGCGAGGACGGCCAGCGCGGCCTTGAACAACAGTCCCGGGTATATTCTTCTGATATTTAACGATGTAATACTGAACAGTAGAGCGTGAAATACCAAGCCTACGAGCTATTTCACACTGATCCCGCAAAAATGAAAATTTTAGAAATGCCACGACAGAACACCACCACTTGCTCCGAGGAGGGACAAAAGTTTGAACGCGACTCTGGAAACAAATCCAAGTTCTGAAAAATGAAATCGGAACCTCGGGAACTTGACAGCCAGTCGCAGACGCTCTGACAAAATCTTACAGTTTCCCCTTTTGTTTCATCTGACGTTACTTTGAAATTTTTCAAGTATCCATTATTCCAATCATGTGTCGGATCTTGGTGTGTTTCAAATTTCCGTGAGATCTGTAAGATTTTATTTACTATCAATTATCATCCACGACTTTTTTTGTCTGCCCAAAACTATTACCCTCTTTAGCGGAGGGTAAAAAAATATTCAGCCTTCAGCTGAAATTAGTTTCCCCTCCGCTAAAGAGGTTTTTTGCCAGAACCTTTTAATTTGTATTGGCAGCCATGTACAGGATGTATTTGCATGTAAATCAAACGGGGAGAAACCAACCGTTCTTCCAGTGGTGTCAAGTATTTTAAACAATCCGGTATTTCGGGGAATTCGAAGCCATTGCTTATAGCTAATTCTGGTATTGTCAATTTAATCAAACAATCGTAACATGTTTTGCAAAATTTGCCAATATCATCGATATCTTTGTAAAAGACTAGTTTTATAAAGTCCGTTGTCGCTCCTTTGGACAGTAAAGTTGTTTTGGAATGGGTTCTTATTGACTTTTTGAACCACAGTCGATCACAACAATAGCATTGGTGGATTGGACCATCAGCAACAGCTTCGAAAAATTTCTCAGCTAATTTACGAAATTCTAGTTCTTCACACCTTACATTTAGATCAGTATCTGTTCTTGGTCTTTTCGATGGTATATCTAGACAGAGTCGTAAACGTTTTCTGTCTTGTCTTCTGGATTTGGATTCCGCTTCTTGAGCACGAAAATCTGGATCTTCCCTTTTTCTTTGCATAAATAGACGGTTAGTTTCACGATGACTTTCTTCCGGATCAGACAACTGGCGAGGACGGCCAGCGCGGCCTTGAACAACAGTCCCGGGTATATTCTTCTGATATTTAACGATGTAATACTGAACAGTAGAGCGTGAAATACCAAGCCTACGAGCTATTTCACACTGATCCCGCAAAAATGAAAATTTTAGAAATGCCACGACAGGACACCACCACTTGCTCCGAGGAGGGACAAAAGTTTGAACGCGACTCTGGAAACAAATCCAAGTTCTGAAAAATGAAATCGGAACCTCGGGAACTTGACAGCCAGTCGCAGACGCTCTGACAAAATCTTACAGTTTCCCCTTTTGTTTCATCTGACGTTACTTTGAAATTTTTCAAGTATCCATTATTCCAATCATGTGTCGGATCTTGGTGTGTTTCAAATTTCCGTGAGATCTGTAAGATTTTATTTACTATCAATTATCATCCACGAATTTTTTTGTCTGCCCAAAACTATTACCCTCTTTAGCGGAGGGTAAAAAGACCGTTTATTTCTCAGGAAATCAATTTATTATCAACTCAATTATAATTTAGCAACAATTATGAATAAAATCAACAATAAAAATTTTGTATCTAAAATAACTAGTTAAATTTTAATATTCTATTACATAACATAAGACTAAGTCTAGGTTATTATATACATACTATTGTAATGCTAAGAATTTTCGGGGCAACCCGCTGCTCTGTGGCTTAAAATGGTTTAAAATTCGTATTCTACGCTTCAAATAGGTAAATTTTGCTTTTTGTTGCATCAAAATCGGCCAATTAGAACGGGAGATATAGAGGTTTCGGTTTGCCATTGTTTTTCAATGGAGGTTCTAGAAATCTCGAGAAATATTAGTCCTAGGGCTTCGATCTCTTCACATTTGAGGACTTATTTTTGGCGCCAAATTTGGCGATATTTCGCCAAAATTCGCCAAGTTTGGCGACTTTTTGGTCTTTTGGCGCGATTTTCCCAATGGGGCCTGGAAATTGTTTTTCCTGCATTAAAAACGCATAATAACCTAACATTTCTCTTCTATGACGTAATCAATATTCTCGCTTTATGTAGAATCTTCAAGAAATATACTCCTCTAGAAGCTTCCCGCAGTTTCTGCCTCCTCTATATAAACCGGCGCGCTGCCCCGACAGTTCAGTGCGAGTTGAACGCTCAATGTGTGAAGAGCTCAGTGAGAGTACGCTTGCTTTGTGAATTGATAGTGCTATAGAAGCCGTGATTTAGCTTGCTTTATGAAGCTGTTTTTAAAGTGCTGTGTGTAAATTCTTCATTGCTGTGTCTTAAGGGATTGTGTACAATATCCCTTGAATATTTCCACTGAATTTTTGCCTGTGAAAGTGACCTATTTTTGTGTGAGAAATACAGCATTTGTGAGAGCTTCTGATCTAAGCGGATTGTTAAAAGCACGTTACTGCTAGATTGTGCTTGTGAATTGTATACAGCTGATTGTTCTACGAAGTTCTAGAAGCAATAAAGTTTGTGTTCCATCCTGACGAGTGACTTTTTACTTCTGGACTTTAGAACGACGAACCCCAGGAGTAGCAGAGTAATTCCGCAACAGTATGAAATCTTTTTATCTGTGATAGTGTGAATAATGTTAACTTGCCTTCAAATATAGATACTATTAATTTCCCAGATTTGCTAAGTTCATTCTTTATAATAACTACACATTCTACATAATAATAAATTATATAAACAACTTTTAGGAATCTCACAAGATGGATTTAACTCTAGTTACTTAGCTGACCTATATTTATATCACTACGAAAAAAATTGCAATAGTCAATCTCTTATAATATATAGGTACATCGATGACATAATTACAATAGCTTCAGACAATAATTATAGTGATTCTGACAATTCACCAATAGCTAACCATTCAGCCCTAGAATTAATAAAGAATATGAATGAAAATAGATTAATAAATTTTCTAGTCTTACAAATTAAAATTAATGACGATAATAGATTATCATTCAATATATATAATAAGAGATGATTTTGATTTTCACTTTAATGCATTTACTCATCCCTCATCATGCTTGCACATTTCAGTTTTTAGAAGCATAATCAATAATCAATAAAGTTCATAAACAAGTAATATTATGATTTCAGTAAAAGTAGTTTAATACGTGTCTTTTCCCAAATAAATCATTATTATAATCATAGTAGAAGAATAGATTTAAGACTTTTAAGTTTCTCTTATAATGTTATCGATAACTACTTATGGATTGTTTTAATTATTTTTAAAATTCCAAGGTAGAAAAGTTTTGGTTTGGTTTGTGAAAGAGAAAAAAAAGTATACTTAATTTAATTGCAAATGATAGCACTATTTGTTTCGATTACAAAGAAGAGAGATTGGTGAAAAGATTCTCTAAAAATTAATGTTAATTTTCCTTTAGTTTGCCTGATTGTTTCGGCTGTCAATTATGCTGTATGTGTAACTATGCCAAAGTAGTAGTAAGAATAATTTTCAATAAAACT
>JAWZYV010003220.1:0-13149 GCA_038373885.1 Cheiracanthium punctorium | reverse complement strand
ATTTCTAATGCAACTACAAAATACTTGAATGCTTATTTAAATTTATGTTTATAAATTTCTTGAATTTTAAATGCTTCTGAAAGTTTGAATGTTAAGCAAAAAAAATCATGACAGAGATTTAAATAAGACATTGATTTGCATAGATTGACTATGAGAAAAAGAACTGCTTTTCTTTTAAGTAAAGGTAAATGCAGTTTTTAATATTTATTTTTTAACACTTTTTGTCAATGCAACTAATTACACTGCAATATAATTTTTACACTATTTCTGATGGAAGTTTTGCAAAAAAAAAAAAAAAAAAAAAGTAAATAATAATAATATTAAACCTTCCAAATCAGCCTTTTTATGTTATTTTATTTGTACATAAAGACATTGTCTGAAATCTATTCATGAAATTATTTACCTTGACCTTAGATTTATGGGAATTTGCTTAAAATCCTCTTTTTAAATAATGATAGCCTGTTTTTCTATTGAACACTCTCTATCTAAAATTGATTATTAAATACTTATTTATGCATGAGTACTGGGAATTATTTTAATCAAGATAAAAATAATTAATTTGGTTTGCGATTGATATTTTATGGAAAACAGTGTATGATGCTTGTCAAAATATTTTAACGGTTAAATTCAAGCTTACACACTTTTCCTCTTTTTTTCTTTTCATGCATTCTCATCCCTAAATTTAGCTTAACTAAATTAAGTTGATAATTTTAATTTAGTTAAGCTAATAATCAATGTGATATTATTAAAGATGCACAACTATTTAAAATATTAGGAGATGATACTATATGCCGTTATTGCGCTATGTCGTGTTTGTCCCCTTTTTGATCATGAAAAGGACAGGGAAAATACAGGGAATTTCATTTCAGAAACTGCAGATGCATTTTTTTCCTCCGCTGACGTCACCACTGAAATTAATGTGGGACAATCTCTAAAATAAATTCTATGGTTAATGAATTCTCAAAACTGTTATGCCCATGATACTAATAAAATTAAATATGTTTGCCGTGTCATATACTGTGTTGTAATACTGATAAAGTAATTAGGAAAAAAAATTTTAAAATATAATTTTAATTATGAGCACTCATTCTACATTTTCCTATTTTAAAAGAAAAATATGACTGCTTTTTGATGTTATTGTTAAAGGATTTTCAAATGTTCTTGAAAATTTTATGTTGATGGAAACAGCTGAAAATTTTTTTTGCGATATAAAGCATCCAAAAAAAGCTGGGCCCAGTATGAGCTGAATATTAATACTTATCATAGTTGCAGGGTTAGCAGAGGGTGACTAAAATCCATATATAAATTTCTTGTGAGCATTCATAATACTTTATATAATTTTTTTTTTGTTTTTTTTACAGGATGTTCCTTGGAATAAATCTTGAGAAAGGGACCAAATCAAAGAAATATCTAAATGTAAACACTCACGTTGGCAAATAAATCATTTTGTAATTTTTTTAAAGTAAATATGCATTTTGATGTTGTATATGTGTTATAGAAATTAAAATTTTGCATTCAGTATATATTGTATATGTGTTTTTGTTACTGTGTGTGTATGTGTAAGCACTTGATTAGAAATTAACTCATTGTAAAATTGAATTAAGTTTTTTCTCATTACTGCTATTGTATTCGGTGCAATAAAATAAATAACAATGAAGCAATTTTAAGAATTGAAAGCAAAAATCCACTTATTTATATACACTATGTTATCAAATGCCTCAGATCAATACTTCGTTGAAATAATTTTTCCCCCTTCATAAATAGAAAATGTATTTAAAAAAAAAATTCGATTATAAAAATCTAAGCTTATTATTGTTTTATTTCTTAGTTTTTACAGTTTTCATCTCAATTTTCAAAATTCCTTAATTCCCCCCCCCTTCTATTGGAATATACTATTAATGTTTTAGCATTGGGGTGTACAACTATTGTGTTGTAGATATCCCTGCATAATAGTCACACCTAGACTTTCACCATGAAAAATTAGAAAACAGAAGGTGTGACTATTATGCAAGTAAACACGGTACTCCTCTTCAATTAAATAATATGAGGCCATACTTTTATCAGTAATGTGGGTATGTCTTTTCTGATTTTGAAGAAGTGAATAGTTTAGTTTTAGATAAAATTTTGCTTGTTTTATTTGCAAATTATATTTGCATTTATATATTTTAACCTCTGTACTACCATTCGCTTTATTAGAGTTAACATTGTTATAGACTGTCAGTTTAAAAAGTGATTTATGCTGTTGACTTCTTCAAAATGCATTGATTAAACAAAATACTCTTTGGACACACACAAAAAAAAGGTAAAAAGTGGAGTTCTGCTTTTCCAAACAGAGTTCAGAAAAAATAAGGATTTTTTAAACCTAAAAACGCAGGAGCAATTAAAAAGGCGTTTGTGGGGAAAACCTGCCCTGAAGCCAGATTAAAATAAAAGCTGGTTACTTAAGAGTACAGGCCGGCTCCATTTATACAATCCCTGCACTTAATTTATGCCTTAACAAGTCAACTTATTGATATTTATGAAATTGCCTATTCTGAATTCCCGCTAAAATGAAGTGTTTGGTCTCAATTTGTTCAGAATTGCGGGACTCTACTGTATTGCTATATGCAGGTTTATTGTTATACACATGGATCATTATACACAGGTTTCACTGCAGTCCATGCAGCAGTGAAATTATATTAAAAAGAGACTCTGTACCAAAAACCTAGTTACACTAGCCAAAGGATGCACAATCTTTCTTAGAGGATAGTCAGTGCCTGTCACAGAAATGTCAAGGGTCTGTATTTGGTAAATAATAATTGTTTTCATTTTAAATCTTGAAGGAAAGGTCTGTCAAAGTATTTATCAAGACACTTATTAACGATTAAAATTGAGAGGTTATGTATTAACATAAAAAATTCTTTTTATTAAAAGACTCAATCTTCAGTGAAATTTATGAAGAATTTCAGCCTTGCCGTGCCACAATTAACTATTGAGGGTTACATATTTAAAAAAACAAACTTGTAAAGTTTAAAATAATACACACAAAAAACTAATAATCACTTGTATTTGGGTTAATCCTGGTCCAGACCAAAAGGCAGCCCTCAATATAGGTTAGTAAAAAATGTATGTTGCAGGTCATCCAAAAAGTTTGCCTTTCTTAGTTTGCAGAAACATAATCACATTTTCTGTTTGTGTGTCGGTTGATGTTTTTGGCATGTAATAAGGGTGAACCTTTTGTACGACCTGAAACATATGTTCTGTACTATTTTGTATTGAGGGCCTTTCGTATGTCAACGCCTTTGTTGACATATGAAAAATTTGACCTCGAACAGATTATGCCCCAATATGAACTGATCATCATAATAGCAATTTTACGAATAGACAGTCGATTTAATATTGAATAATAATTAAAGAATAAGGTCTAAATACTTAATAATAAAAAAACTACCTTAAACACCTATAAGATTAAAATATTGTGCAGAAGTGCTTTTCAATTATATGTGATCATAGTTGCCTCCTGCCCATAGAACTTAGAAGGTAGTTTTTATCATTAAATGATATAACATTTTCTTGGCTGTAGCTGGAGTGTTTTTTTCTAATAAATGCCCAACAGCCTAGACTGTGAAACCTTCATAAATTTACGGTAAATCCTCAACAACATATAGTGTAAGGCATTCATAAAATTACGGTCAATACTCGACAACCTATGTCGTAATCCATTATCAAATTACGATCAAATCTCGACAAACTATAGCGTGAGACATTCATAAAATTACGGTCAATACTCGACAACCTATATAGTAATCCATTGTCAAATTACGGTCAATACTCGACAACCTACGTTGTAATGCATTATCAAATTACGGTCAAATCTCGATAACCTATGAATGTCTGACACAATCAAATTACGGTCAACACTCGATAACTTATGGGTACTGTGATTTTGCGGGTGCACGTAGTTTGACGAGATTCTCTTGGAATCTTTTGCTGCCGAGAATTGCCCGTAATCTAACAGTATTTTTTTTCACAGTGCTGATAGGGCTTCCGGGTGCACCAAGTATTTGAATTTTCGTCCTGCAATTAAAAAAATTGCCTGTTTCATATGTGTTGGTCATTATTTGGGAGCTAAACTGATTTTTTCACTAACTGAGATGTATAGAAAACTAGAACAATCGAGACTCGAACTCTCCAGACTCTATTGTGAATATGATTAAATACGATTATTTTAGGACTTACCGCTTAAAGTTTAACATTTCTTTTTAACATTATAGAGTTAATTTTTCAGAGATTTAAACTCAAAAACTGTTAGATGAAAATTTGTATTTTGAGTTTTTTGACATGGTGGTTTTTCAAATATTAAGTGAAGGCATCACTACGTCATTTTCGAAACTTGGGCTCAGTTTTAATACGGGGATGTCCTTGCCAACTGCACTTAAGGAAAACCTGCACATGGGCTATCTGTCATGGAAGGAGCAGGTTACCTTGGGCAGAGCACTTTTTAAAGGGTTCTAACGCGTTTTCACGTAACATGTAGAGAAAACTGGCCAAGACTAAAAACCGTTAGATTGACACCCGCGCGGCAAATCAGAACTATTGACCTTCACATTTTAGCTATCTACCATTTTCAGTACTGGACATGGCAGAAACCCACCCCTAAGACAAAAATTGCTATAGACATCAATGCTAAACAAAATACATTTTTTCGCTTCAGTTTTTCTGGGAAAAGTAGTCTATTTAAATATTAAACAATGTTATCAAAATTGCATATAATTTAAATAATTAATTATTAGTATACTTAAATTGAGATATTACTAATTAGGCCAAATTAATAGTTTAAGATTTTGTACTTTTCAGCTGCGACAAAATATCTATGACGATGTTCATTTCACATATTAATGCTACATTTTCCATTCAAGACTCTTTTTCCTTCAAACGCCAAATAGTCTAATTTTTTATATGCATGTATACAGGGTGTCCCTGAAGGTAGTTAAAATACATACAAAGAAGCATTTTTCTGCGTTGCAACGTTTGGTTGGAAATGAAAAATTTAGATAGTTTCAGCACGATAGGGATCCAGCCTGTTTCGCAAATAATGTGCGTAATTACCTCATTGTCATTTTTGACCTCCGATGGATTGGACAAACGGAACTATACTCTTGGCCAGCAGGTTCATTAGATTAATCAAGTATCGAGTTTTGCTTTTGGGGACATCTCAAGGCACTCGTTTAAAGACTCCAGCTGACTCAGATTACAAAACTTTAGTAACCGCTGCAACCGTTCGTGGAACACCTGGCGTCTTCGAAAGGGTACGCCAATCACTTGCTAGACACTACCAGCAAATTTGAGCATTTACAATAGAGCTTTTTCATTCCTTTTGCATTTGCTATATTTCCACCTACACTTTTTATTTCTAACCTCACACTGCTAATCTGCTATACAAAAAATGCTTCTTTATATGCATTTTATTTATTCTTAAAGTTTGGCCTATGAATTCAGGAACACCCTGTATATGTGTACATCTTGGGTGCACCCTCCTGGAAATGATCCTGCCGGCACCCTTGAATTCAATCGTCCTTCAGTGAGTATGCACGAACTCCAAAATCTGTACTATTACCAGAGTTCACCGAAAAAAATCTGATGTGGACACCACATGATTTCCTTGAACGTCTATAAAATCAAAAATATTTTCGGCGCACTTCATCTAAACGTATTTTGTTTGAAAAAGATAAAATACTGCAATAGTACTATGGTTTAACGAATTCTAGCCAAACATTTGAGATATCGCCAAGCTGGGCTGTATTTGAAAGATTTGCTTTTGGCACTTAATTGGGATATATTTTTCCAAAGGCCAACAAACTTGAGATAGTTCGCGAGATTTTGGGCAACAGCAGAAATAGTGATTCATCACAGACTTTCAATTAACTCAATATATCCATATACTTTTATGTATTTAAACACATTTGGCTGACCCTGTAAGTAAATTACCCAGTCGATTGCAATCAAAAAAGAGATGCCCAGTTAGATGTTACAATAGTTCTAAATACAAAATTTCAACATTCTACGGTTAAAAGTTTTAGAGTTATGCGAAATACAAAATTAATTTTGGCCCCGGATTTAGCGATATTTCGGCAAAACTCACCAAGGTCGATGAAAAATAGTAGGATTTTGGGTATTGATCAAATGACTGACAACTGAATTGAACAATGACTGACTACAGTACGTAATATATTGACGATTTCCATAGACATTAATGTCTTGAAATTCTTTTCGGTGGTCCTGTAAATAAACTCTCAAGTACATTGTAACCGAAATTCGAAATGCACAACTAGATGTTACAAGAATCTTGGATCAGATCCAAGAAAATGACATCTTTATAATTTGTTGATGATATGAAATTTCAGCAATCTACGACCAATAATTTTTGAGATATAAGGATTAAATGCATATAAATGTACACCAAAATTCGCCAATCTTGGCGACTTTTAGCGTAATTTTTGAGGGAGGCACGTGACCGTCGTTGCACCATAATCTAACTGCATGCTAGGATGGTATTGTGCTTGAAAAGGCTGAATGTCTCTAAACCTGCCATTTGACCTTAATGTATTGGAATTTTTTGAGTGTTCCTGTAGAAGAACTATAAATAGAGACACTACTTTCGGTGGAGAGATTCATTTTGTGATCCTTAAGAACATATATCACTTTTATTCGTTTGAAATAGCCTAATACTTTTGAAATACGCTATAATGAATTTCTGCCCATAGACCGTAATGCATGAAAAATCTTTTGGGTGGCAGTAAAGATTGGATAAGTTTATAAACGTATCCGATGTTTTAATAGATGAGCGAGATGTTGAAAGAACATGTCCTGGAATTTGAAATAAGGCCGTGCGGGGATTCTAAAGATTGAATTATTATTTATATAAAAGGACCTGATGGTTGTTGGTTGCCTTGTAAATGGCTGGCATCTAAAAATATATGTGTGTTTTATAAATCCAATCTTATCTCAAGATATTTATAGTATTTTGTATGATGTTTTAATAAAATTTGAAGATTAGCGAGAAGTTTAGCGTGGGAAAACTTTACTTTGGCCCTGTAAATAAACTATCCAGTCGACTGGAGCCAAAACGGGAGGTGCACAACTAGATGTTGCAGCAATCCTAAATATAAAATTTTAACACTCTACAATCAATAGTTTTGAGATATGTGAGTTGCATATGTACAAACGGTATGTATAGACGGGAAAAACTCGTCGAAATGGACTCGTGATCGGTTGTCGATCGTAAAACGGAGACCTACAATATACATACTAAATTTGAACTTATACGAATGCACCATTTAGACACTAGTACGCTTTAAATTATTTGTGCATAATAATGTATAAGAATCCTGTTTTACAACCCTGTTAACAAACTATAAGCTGTGCACACACCAAAATATTTGCCGGTCATGTGCCTGAGATCTACAATATACATATACTTAATTTTCGCTTAATCAAATACACCGTTTAGAACTAACGTTAAAACAATGAGTATGGTAGACAGCCAAAGTGTACTGGTCCCGCGTTGGGGCATACTGCGTGGCTGTCGATCAAAGGATGTAGAGATTCAGGCGGTTTTATGTGCATGCAGATACAAAGTAAATACGTGTTAGAACCCCTTAAAAAGGTCCCCTCCTCGAGGCCCGCCCAAGTCTTCCTCTCCCGTGGTTAGATGCCCTTCGTGTAGGCTTGCCATAACACAAAATACTGAAATACTCAATAGACGCTAGCACACTTTCAGGAACTCCCGCCCAATGTATTAAATTCTTTTTGCAGCCTTGTAAAAAACTACACATCTTGTACACGCGAAAATCAATATGGGTGGTCTATAATATATATATACAAAATTTCAGCTCAATCAAATGCACTATTTAAGAGCTATCGTGTTTGCTTACGTACACAAATCCATCACCGCAAAAACAAAATAAATGAATTAATGCCCGAAAACGTGTAAATACATGAAAATCTTAAAAGTCGAATATTTTCATGATTACAATACTTTCCATATATGTTTGGAAAGTAAAAATGCGATAGACTTAAAGATGAGGATCACTGACACATGAGAGAAATGACAAAATAGTATTCCGAAAATCATTCATCACATTTGCATAATAGCAATATATTTTTTTTATCGTAGCAGTTTCATAGTTTTGGACCATTTTATTTTTTATTGGACCTTTAATTATAACCCTTTTGAGCAGTATGGCTAACGTAATGTATGGGTACATCCACGCGCCACTGTAGCGTACGCAGACTTCCTTCAAGGGGAGGGGGAGGGAAGACATAATTTGCATGCACATTAAGAAAGTACTATCTCCGCACTCAACATCATTTCCCCTCCCCTTTCTTCAAAAAAGAAATGGTATGCAAAAAAAAAAAACAAGAAAAAACATAAAAGTAATGGATGATTGGTACATAATTGGAGTTCATGAGATCAATGATGTTACATATGATGTTACATAACACGTAAAACTGTATGTCTTTTCAAATATATTAACATTCCTGATAGCACTAGATCAGTGATTCCGGATTTCTTTCCACTATCTTGCGACAGTGCAGAGAGTAGTTTCTTTGGAAGGAGCTATGCATTAGAGTTGTGTATAAATAAACGTAATTTTCGCAAGGCATAAAAATCTAAATGCTTATGAGGTCGCATCGTGCCAAATGAATAAAACATTGAGTATGGTGGATTGCTAAAGTATTAAAATCCAGACTTCCAGGCAACTGCGTCTATGTAACGGTCTGAAGTTTTGGGCGATTTTTGCCAGATGTTATGCGAATATGCTTCGAATTTCTGAAAAAGACTCCGCCCAAGGCAACGCCCCCCGCTAAGCAGATACCCGTCTTTTAGATTTGCCTCAGCAAAATACTCACATACGATATACACATACTCACATACCTGCATCGAATGCTAACACTGACTGATCTAAAAATTTCGGTGTTAGGAGGATACGTACCCCTAGCTAAGCCCTTAACTCACACTTCCTTTAAAAAAAAAATTCTTAAATAGACCTACAATTTAACCTTTCCAGGGGCGGTGTCAACTTCGGTATGTCACTTTTTTACATTTCTTTAAAGTAAAGAAAGAACAACTACTAATTATTTTAACTTTTAAAATTATTAGGTCGGTGCATAATTATCAGGCGTTTTTCCCTTTCCCCATCGGCCGGAACTGTCCCAGCTTTCGCTCCCTTCCAGTCTGCCAAAAGTGTCTGGTCGTCAAAATCCGATGGTCGACCTCGTCCTGGCTTATCTTCCAAGCTAATGTCACCAGACATGAAATGGGCAAACCACCCTGCATCGAATTCTGTTGTATTGTATTGTGGCGAAGCTACACAAGGGCTATCTGCCAAAGGGTGAGCGGAAAAAACGCCGCTGGAAAAAACGCCGCCGGAAAAAACGCCACCCGGAAAAAAACGCCACCGGAAAAAACGCCACCCGGAAAAAACGCTACTTTTAATAGTAATCTACTTTTAATAGTTTTATGATGTAACAGTCTTTATATGCTAATCGATGAGGGAAGGAGCGTAGCCAGAATTTTTTTTTTTTTTTTTTTTTGGGGGGGGGGGGTTGTTTGAAATATAATTTTGTATTGATAAACTTAATTTTTTACTGACCACGTAGGAAAAGGGGGGGGGGGCTTTGGAACCTAGAATTGGCTTGGGGACCCCGAAATTTTTTCGGGGGGTTGTATGAGATATAATTTTGTATTGATAAACTTAATTTCTTACTGACGACGTAGGAAAGGAGGGGGGCTTTGGGGCTCGAGCCCCCCCCCCCCCATACCTTTGTAGGATGATAGAAAATAATCATATATCGGTGTCTTTTTCAATGTCCAGAATCCATAAAAACATACTAACCCCCCTCCCCCAAACCCCCAAATCTACTGAATTGCTACACGCTACTGCGCCCGTATCGGATTGAGGGGAGACCTAGGGTTGAGCTATGGCTTATTATTACTGGTTTTCATTTTTTTAAGGGCAAGAGTTTATTCTGATTCATGGTAATTTATCTTGTTAGCTCTTGGTTTTCAAATAAGAAATTTTAGAATAAGGAACATTTAAACATTGGTACTCTTATTTTAAAGATGCCTTTTTAAAAACTAAATTATGGTATTAATAAGTCAAAAACAATTTAAAAAAAATCTTCTTTAAATTAAATGTTAGTGTAATTGAATTGTTTTTAAGCAAATTTTTAAATGCTGAAAAAAAAAAAAAAACAGCAACACTTTTTAAAGGAAACTGGTTTAAAATCATTTAAAACTCATTTCTTAAAATGTAAAATATTAGTTATATATAACTGTGATTAAAATTAATAGTTAATTAGTTTTGTTAAAATTAGTTGGAAAAGTTTCAATAATACTTTCTAACTTTTGTAACTTTAGTTTTTAAACATTAATTTGATCAGAAATAGAGCCTTTGCTATTTCTGATCAAATGCTGACCAAGTAAAGAACCTGACTGAGAATCAAAGACGACCTTGTAAGTGAACGCGTCCGTTAAATATGTAGGGCCGTCTATCCTTTTGCTGGGTTGTGAGCATTCAAAACTGCATTATTTTGTTAAAACATGATCGATTCCGGTTCTTGTACTACAAAACAAACATACAAAATTTGCAAATCAAATTATTAATTTATAAGTTTTTTATCTATATAATTGATTTACTCATTTATTGTATTATTTTCAAGACAAAGTACATATTCATTTAAAGATGGAGAACAATTCTTTGTAGTGTCACCGGATGTCGACACCCGTACTCATTTTTAGGGTATACTGTTTTTTTTTTTTTTTTTTACGTGTCAAACTCAGAGCCTGACAAAAGCGAGGGCAGACGGGGCAGCTACCTTGGGTCCCCAGTGAAAGGAGAACACAAAATGAAAACGCCCCTGTCCTAAAGTAATGTAATATTTTTCAGGAGAGGCTACTTAAAAGAAAAAAAGTTAAAAGTGATTATTACTAAAATAAATTATTAGTTATATCAATTATAATCAATCTTTGATTGCTGTTGAATTATTTTCCTCCGAATTCTTTGATAAGAAATTTTAAGTGAATAAAATTGAATAATATATTAAATTTTAACACATTTTAAGTACTGATTTGAGCATTCTAAGATTTTGCTTACAGAAATTTAGTGAATTCTTTTTCATACTGCAGCATTTCTTTCCAGAGTTTATAGTACCAATGTAGGAAAAAACGCGAACGGAAAAAACGCGAACGGTAAAAACGCGAACGGAAAAAACGCCAAACGGAAAAAACGCGAACCGGAAAAAACGCGAACCAGAAAAAAAAGAATACCCCCCCCCCCTCACAATAATAATTTTTATTTAAATATTGACATGAACTTATTTTGTTTTGTAGTAAATACAATAATGGTATTTAATGAAATATTGGACTGCCTCAAAATTCTTTTGTTTTTGAAGTAAAGGAGCCACTTTTTATATTTTGAGAGCATATATCTTCATATTAACCCATTTATGCCTAGTGTCCCTTTTTTGGGACGGCATTTTCGCTATTAGTCGAAAACGTTATTTATTTTTCCTAGCCTTTATTCATGAGTATTGAGTCTCAACTCTACAAAATATTTTAACATGACCAAGTAGGATGTTGATATTTCGATTTTTATGCATAATGATTTTAAAAGAAATCATCCCTTGTTCAAGAATTTGTCATCAGAAATTTATCTATTATTTCTGTTATCAGTAAAAATCGAAGAAAGTCGCAAAAATATCCAGGCACAAATAGGTTAATCAGGGAAATTTACAACATTAAATAAAAAGGAATTAATTGCTTTTAGCTAGTCAAGCTACTTGTCAAGGTCATGAAAGCCGTGTCCCTTCCAAGAAAGAAATAGGGGAGATTCCCCGGACAATGGGGACCGGGGACTATGGGGAATCACGGAAAAAAGCGCACGGAAAAAAGCGCACCGGAAAAAAACGCACCCGGAAAAAAGCGCACAATATTGAATGGGTTTGTATTTTGTGAAGAGAAGAGGGGGGGGGCATGAATAAAAAAAATGTGAGGAACAAGTGGGCGTCCAAAAGGGCGTAAACAGAGGTACATTAGTGTATTTTGTATTTATCTCTATTGAAAATTGTCATTCAGACAACATTTCCAAGAATAGTGGCCTGATTTGTAAGTATATAGTATGACTCTCCTACACTCTACAGAAGACCCTACAGATTCTACAGACATGGACGCCGGCAGGATAGGGCAAGTGGGGGGGGCAATGCCCCCCCTGGATTTTTGTATGCAGTGTTTTCCCTTGCTTTTTTGCTCTTTCCAACATGGTAACCCAACGTGGAAGTAGTCTTTGCCCCCCCCCTTGAGTAGTCTTTGCCCCCTCTGGAGTAGTCTTTGCCGCCCCTGGGAAATATTCTGCCGGCGCCCATGTCTACAGAAACTCCTTGTTCCAGATTAAAGAATAAATAGAAAATAAACAAAGGAGTAATAATAACATTAATACTAATTTCAGCGTTTTTTCAATAAACTGATTGTTCAATTTGTTTGTATTCTTAATACAAAGTCTAGAACTAGTGATTCAGTAAAAAATTACAGCAGTTTCGAAAAATGTAAATACCATCTCTCACCCAACAGGCAACCCTAAAAATAGAATCTAAAACTCAAGGTCAGACTCAACACAGATTTAACATGCACGTTCTCTGTAATATGTTATCACATTCAGTCTGATTTGTAATCAGCTATGGCTTATTATTACTGGTTTTCTTTTTATAAATGCAAGAGTTTATTCTGATTCATGCTAATTTATCTTGTTAACTCTTTGGTTTTAAATAATAATTCTTAGAATGAATGATTTATATGTATATAAATATTTTTATTTTGAAAGTATTTAATTTAAATATTACTACTTTTTTTTAGACATGCTTTTCTTTCAGAATTAAATTATGGTATTAATAAATCAATTTTAAAAAAACTTCCTAAAAAAACACTTTTTAAATCAAATGTTATTATAAGTGCAATGTTTTTAAACAAATTTTCATTTCTAAATTCTGAAAGAAAAACCCTTTTTAAAGGAATTTGGCTAAAAATGATTTAAAACTCGTTTCTTAAAATGTAAAATATCGGCTATATATAACTGTAATTAAAATTACTTTTTAATTAGTTTTGTTGGAATA
>JAWZYV010003219.1:1800000-1966793 GCA_038373885.1 Cheiracanthium punctorium | reverse complement strand
TGGAGTTTCAAAGTTTTTAAAGTGCGACTATCATTTATTTCTATTATTATTTTACATATCTGTGTAAAATTTCCAGGCTGAACAGGTACCATTTTTTGTGGAATTGGGTATAGCTACCCCAATCAACAAATTTGACAAAACAGAATTTCATTTTTATTTATAAGATAACCTACGCTTGTTTTTAAAAATACCCTCTCATTAAATGCGCCAAGCGCTAGAATCATAGAAAATCTGACACACTTTCAGATTTTCAAATACGCACTAAAGTGCTATATATAAAAAAAAATAATCCATTGGTCTACCCTATTTTCGTTCCTTCTTTCATTAAGTTGGAAAGTGTATCATTATTCATGAGTGTGATTAAACAAAATTAAAATTGATATTTCTAACATCCTTTTTTCTGGATGTAATACATTAGATGCAGAAAAAGCTGCTCAGAAAATGCACAATTCCAACTGAATGAAAATTTCAAAAACTTATACGCAGGTGTATTCATAACCCAAATAGCAGACGATTAAATTACGATAAATAGCGCCAAGCGTTAGAATCCTCCTCAAAATCGCGAGAATGCTGAAGATAGATCGCTTGAAATCCCTTAATAACTGCATTATTTTCGCACGGATCATTAAAATTTAACGCTGTATTCTAATAAAGCCTTTGCACTTGTTTTCAAAAATCCGTTTCCTTAAGCTCTCAGTAAATTGCGCCAAACCGGAAACTGTGCAAACCGCTAGAACTCACTTTCTCGGCATTTGAGCCATTTTATTTTTTCGCCAAACTAAAAAATTTTAACATATTAGCCTCGGAAATCTTCAATTCTTATTGTTTTGCGTATAAAACATTTCATTCCTGCTCCGATTTCCCATGCACACGATATTATAATTAAAAAAAAATATAACCTTACGAATATAAACTAACAAAAAAAAATCATTATTATTCTTTTATTTTTACTTTGAGAATTTAAAACATCTTATTCGGCAAAATCGCCACACATGGCAACCACGATCCTTATTTCACACTTTTTTCACTACAGGGGTTACAATTACGGAAAGATTTTTGCGTGGAGAGCATAAAAAATCTCTTAAATTCGGGAACGGGTGGACTTTCAAAGTTTTAAAGTGGACTATGATTTATTCTATATTATTTTACATATCTGTGCAAAATTTCAGGCCAATAGGTCCATTTTTGGGGATTTGTATACAACTCAAATCCACAAACAAACAAACAAATAAACAAACAAACAGAATTTCATTTTTATTTATAAGATAGGTGATTATAAAATAGCTGCCTATAGTAAAAGTTTCAACTATTTGTTCAAGCTTTTAATTGCACTCTACAATATAAATTGCTGCAAAATTTGAGTATTAAAGGCCTTTACGTTCTCCAAAAGGTGAGTCAAGAATGTGTGTGAAGAACGATCTTTTAGCACCATCAAATGCAAACTCGTACAAAAAATTGTTTCCCAGTCATTAAAAAAAAAAATAAAAAAAAATTCCGCTAACTTATTAAAGCATCAGGTCAATATTGTATGCTTGGACTCCTGTTTGTGAGGAAACATTTTGATTGTAAAAGAAATTGGGGGGGGTGGGGGGGGACTTGACTAATTAATATTTCACATGTAGACATTTTTTTGGTTTGAAATTATAACTCAAAAGAGAATTTTTTAATGCTTTATTTCATGTTTAAAGCATTAAAAAATTCTCTTTTGAGTTATAATTTCAAACCAAAAAAATGTCTACATGTGAAATATTAATTAGTCAAGTCCCCCCCCCCCAATTTCTTTTACAATCAATATTTTACCTCACAAATAGGAGTCCAAGCATACAATATTGACCTGATGCTTATAGGGCTGATGGGAGAAACATGAAAACAATATTCAGAAATGTTGGAAACCAATATTGCTCAATGTCAAAAAATAATATTTAGGAATATCAGAAAAAGATATTCCTGGATATCTGAAAACAATATTCAGAAATGTTGGAAACCAATATTGCTCAATGCCAAAAAATAATATTTACAAATATCAAAAAAAGATATTCCTGGATATCTGAAAACAATATTCAGAAATGTTAAACTGATATCTCTGAATGTCAAAAAATAATATTCAGGAATATCATTTAGGGGGGGTCCATTTAATATTGCCCAATATTGTAATTTTGATATTGGGCAATATCTCTGTGCTACCTGGGTACTGGTGTTTAATCTTCGGAATGTATGGTTTCAACGTGACGGAGCGCCTGCTCTCAAGACATCTCCAGTGAAGCAATATCTCGCCACGGAATTTGGGAACCAAATAATTGGGTATGGCGATTTCGAAGAATGGCCTCCACTTTCGTCTGATCTGGCTCCACTGGACTTTTTTCTGTGGGGATACCTAAAACAGCAGATATATGTGACTCCTCCACAAACATTGCAGGACCTTAAACGACACATTACGGACGCTTCTGCCAGCGTGTCACCCGTTATGCTCCAACGCGTGCCATGTGAAATTCAAACGAGGATCCAAATGTGCATTGTAGCTGACGGTGCGAAGTTTGAACATCTTAAATAAAGATATATTGTTATAAATAATTTTTTGCTTTTTCCTTTGATCGTTTTTTTTTTTTTTTTTACATTCGCAGAGTAAGGAATCACGAAAACACAAATGCACGTTTTAACCGTTCTGTTTTTCACATCCATGTCAATGAGGTGTCTTTTCGTACTAAATCGATAATGCTCTACAACTTTGCAATTCACTTTTTCCCCTTATCTCGTACTATTTTCGAGATAGGAAAGCTAACTCCGCCATTTCCCACCAGGTGGCGCTGTGAGCGGTCTCATTCGGTATCACATATCCAATTTTCTATACCTAGACACCGCGCTTATAAAAATAGCAGCAGCGGTTCCGAAACTATGAGGGTGACAACGGACTTTAGTAGGCATACTGCATTACATGCATGTATACCGTCCCATTCTACCAGATTTCTAACAGGAATGTGGATGACAAGTATTAAAAACACATACCTTAAAAAAAAATCCAATCCCAAAAGGTAAATAAATAAAATGAAATAAAATAAAAACACAAATTTTTCAAAAATCACAAATCACAAAATGTTCCAAGAACTGCAAAATGCAATTTATCTGACAGAGATAAAAACTTATAATTATTTCCTTGCGGTGTTTCCATTCCTTTAAATAAAATCTTCTAGGCAAAAAATAAATAAATAAATAAATGAAGAAATAAAAAATCGTTTTTTAACCATGTGCGGATAACGCATAATCCTTGTTGTTTAATCTCATTTTTTTTGGGGGGGGGGCGTTAATTTTATTTAATTAATAATTTGTTTTTTAATATTTTTTATTAATATTCTTCACAGATACTCATTTAAAGCGAGAAAAATAGCTGCAGAGGAAATCATTTATTGTTTTTAAAATTCAAACCAATTAGAATGCGAAAACTATATTGGTGGGACAGGGCATGCAGATGACATTTCACTGGAATAATTAGTTTTTAATAGATAAAAAAAATTAATTTTTGGTTTAGTTGTGAGACAGATTTAGTGGTTTCAGTTTAGTGCAAAAAAAGTACAAATATATCTCAAAAAAGGTTTTTTAAGCATTGAAAGGAAAAAAAAACTTTATATACAGTGATTTGTAGAATCACCCTATATATACAGGCGGTGGCGTAGCCAGAAATTTTTTATGGGAGGGTGGGGGGTTACGACCACTGCAACTTACATATATGCAACGTGTGTGTTATAAGGGAGTAAAGAAAATACAATTTATATGGCAAAAAATCCTCATGGAGAGGTTGTGACCCTCCTATCCCCACCTCTTGGCTACGCCCCTGTATACAGGATGTCTATCGGTCAGGAAACTGTGGAGAAAGCCAGGAAAATGAGAAATAGGTCAGGAAATTTTTCAAACAATAAATTTTCCTCCGTAAAAAAAAAAAAAAAAAAAATCCCCTTTTCATTCTCAGACTCCAAAGAATAAAAGATGATGATAAGGGTAATGTAATTTTTGTTTAGGAAGAAAGAAAGGGTCAGAATGTTTGTGGGATATATAATGTTTGCAGTCCTACATTCTGCAGTGAGGGATTTCTTATGACAGGAGATTCAAAAGCTATTTGTTTTTGCTCCAGCAATAGAATTTCTTTCTGGGTTGAAAGTGTCAAAGGGGTTGAAAGTGTCTGCCAAAAGATAAATATTTGTGTTCGAAATTTAGAACATAAGATTAGACACAGATGCTAGATACATCACATAAATATCCCAGTAGTGCAAACAGTATAGGCTAAATCTGGACCGAGCAGTTTCTTACATAATACTCTTTTGCTGATGTACCTTACTTAACATGTCAACTTTTATAGTAATTTTTTTCTATCTAACTTAGACTATCTAACTAAGAGACCCTTTTTTGATGACAGCTGGCTGTGCGACGGCACAGCCAGCTGTCGTCAAAAAAGGGTCTCTAGATCTGTGGCACGCTATGAACGTTTCGATCGTCCGCCATCTTGCTGGTAGTTAAGTCGAGCGATGGCAACGGCTGCCCTTTTTTCAGCATTGGGCATTCTATCCAGCTGTTCTCGCATTTTTCCATTTTTCAGCAGATGTCAATGCTGTTAAAAATAATCGTGACAATTTTTTTACGGGAAATGACGTGCTAAAAAGTAAAGTATTCTCGTGGAGCTATGTCACCCGCAACTATTTATATAGAAATCAAATCTATTCTTCGTGACTGGCAACAGTCAAAACGTGAGAGTTTGGTGTTCCCAGAGCGGGAACACTGAGCGTTAAAGAGTTAAAAGAATTTATTAAACATTAATAATATTTTTAAATGCAAGAAATGTGATTTAAAGAAATATGATTTGAATATTAGAAATAATGAATAATATTTTTAAACATTAAAAGAAAAAAAATACATATAGGGTGATTCTACAAATCACCCTTTAAATAGTTTAAACACGAAGCAAATTTTACTTACCATTTCTTGTGCTGACCATCCGATCAGTTGCCGAAGCGTTACTCCAAAAGACATTATAAGCAAAGCAATTTGTTGGCAAACCTTCTGAGTTGAAAATAAGCAGCTGCGTTTCTTCGCTGACAAGAAAACAGAACAAAACAAAGAAGAAAGATAAATAATGTCGAACGCATGGATTATTTTATTGGCGTAATTTCTTAACGAATGTTATGCTCTCATCTCATCGTTACAAAGACGAGGCAGTATTCCTTGTGGGCTCATCGTTAATGCCCAGCTTTGGTCTTTGAATGCTTCCGATGTGGCCTAACGTGTTTTTCTGACGTGCAAAACGCTGAGCTGTTGCTAAGCGCTACGATGGATGCAGAAAAAATTACTGCCGCCGAGGTTTTGCAACGATGAGAGGGAACAGGTTAAAACAAATAAGATAATAACCCTTTGCCTGTTAAATTTTTGCATCAAAATTGATTCAGAAACTATCTAAATTTTATTTTGGAAAATAGACATAAACATCTATAAATTAGAGCAGAACAATAGCAAAAAGAATAGCAATCTAATACGGACAGCTGTGACAATCTGCACTAAAACATAAATAATAAATAAAATTAATTTTTACTTTTTTTTCTTATAATAATCTGTTTAGACTTCTTCTAAACTGAAAGTAGTAACATAACTTCTCAAATATTCAGGAATGTATTACTTTCTTGGAAGTTTTTTCGAAACGCAACAAAAGAACAGTAAGCAGATGAAAGCTGGTAGTATTATATTTCAAATGCAATCATGAAAAATTTTAATGTATAAATCTTGCCTACTAATGTCTGAAAATGTTGGTAATTTATTTATATTTCTGGTAAAAAAAAAAAAAAAAAAACACCTACTCATTTTACCTCACCCAAACCTGCGTATACTCTTAAAAATTACATTTCACCAAAACATAGTTCTAAAAAAGTTAGCTCCATAAGATGATGAAATCTTGTTCCAACATTTGGTACTTCATCAAAGTAGAGTTAAGCCTGAGCACCAAATGTTGGAACAAGGTTTCACCATCTTATGGAGCCAGCTTTCTAGTACCATGTTTTGGTGAAATGCTGCGCCAAATTTTTAAAAGTACAAATACCACCCGACACGTACATAAACTCAATTTTTTCTCTATTATGCGAGTTTGAACAAAGTTATTAATTTTTTATTTATTCTTAAAACAAGCTTTCATTGAATTTTTTTTCAATGTAAAGAAACTTACTCCAAGTCTGAGTCGTCGAACGTCACTTCCTGAATGAAATTTATTGCTTGAACGCCCATTCCCATGTACCTTCTGCGGACTAGTGTGAAATTCGTGGGTAGTTCCGACGGAGGAATCGCAGGTACCTGATTGTGCAAGAAAATATAATTCAAATAAATAAATTATGTCCGTATTAAGTTTTATCTATGCATAAGAAATAGACAAGTCAAGATCAATCGTGCCGAACAGCTACAGACAAGTAGTATACTTTCTTCATAAATCACTAGGAAAAGAGCAAATGGAAAGTTCAGCACGATTGACCTTGATCTGCTTATTTCTTTTACATAGACTGTAGTGATCTGTTGTTCTGGAAAAGGGGCAGCAAGTTGTATTACAGCAAGCAATATTCTGGGAATAAATTAAAATATCCATATAGATACAACGTTTTTAAGTGAACTTTGAAACATTGTATTGCACCACAATTTGATTGCTACAAATTTATATTACTTATATTGCAAAAAAAAAAAAAGTAAAACGAAGAAGGTAGGAGAACAATCACTTTAAATAAAGATTGCATTCTAAAGAAAACTATGCTGCAGATTGCATTCTAAAGAAAACTACCCACTCCAAGAATAAAACAAAAGGAGCAGATTGCAGAAAATATTTCTCAGAGGGGCATTCAAAGAACTGGGATAAGAGGCAACGATGAACGAGGAAGGAAAATCCGCTGCAGTGCCGTTGCATTCAGGGCCGGTCGACTATATTAAAGTATCCATAAAGTATCAGCAAACTTGGCATCGCCTAGGGCACCTAAACGAGGGAGGCAGCACTAACTAGACAGGAATTTCTTTTTAATCCAATCTTCAGAGGAAAAAAATTGTTATCTCTGCCCGACTCATCCTTCAGACCATCTCTCTCCCCGAGTAACGAACTGGCCACGTGGAAGATGTTGAAAATTGCACATGGGCTACACGCAATTTGGGCTGTTTTTAAAAAACCTTACCTCTTCTCCTTTCCAAAAACTCCTTTTGTTTTATTCTTGGAGTGGGCCGTTAACGTTTTCCACAACAAAATTTTAGGGCCATTCCGGGGAGACTTTAACCAAGAAGACCGGGCGCCAATAAGGATTCGGAACTACGAGAGATTCACAGGGGGAATATGGAGACAGCATTGCCATTTTGCTCTTAAAATGAATGAAAACCAGTCACTAATTAGACACAACAGGATTAGTTACGTAACTAAGGCGTGTGGTCACTTCTTGGAAGCGTTCAAAAAATTTTGTTTTAAAGGGGGTGCCTTTAAATTTTTTCGCCCAGGGCACCAAATTTGCTCGGGCTGGCGCTGGTTGCGTTTTGGTTAGAAAAGATTAAAGCAGACTGTTTAAAGTAAGTATGACATTAAACTGTTTGTTTTTAAAGTTAGAATGACGTTCCTACATAACAATCCTATGTAAAGAATTTTTTTTTCAACGTGTCGTCGTTATCTATAATATTAACCAGATACAAAAATCACACTAACCTCACTGAATGACACTAAGTACAAAAGGAAACGAATTCTTTTTTTTTTTTCTTTTTTTTTTTTTTACGACAATGAGAAACGTAACACCATAAATTAAAAATTGCGTAAGATTAGTAAACTCTGCAATATAAAATTTACGTCATTACTTCGCAATTTGTGTTATTCTAAATAGCTCCTCGTAAATATACAGTTTGACATTTTTCAAGTAATTAAAACGAATAAACTATTTTTTCTGCTGAATCGTGGAGGATAAATTGAGTATTTCAGATTCGGTATGAATTGTTATTGTTTTTAGACTCGAGCATGAATCTGTGATTTTTTTTAAGTTACGTAATGGCACCATTAGATTATGAATTTCAAGAGTAAAAGATCTATTAAGATAACATGGATTAAAGCACAATACGCTCTTGTTGATAAATACACTGGTTATCATTAATTAAGGAAAAATCACAAAAATGACGATTACTCAAAAAGTTACCTATAGAATTTAATGAAACTCACCCACAGTGTATAACAGATAGTAAGCTATAAAATAACATCAAAAGAAATTACTAGACACTTGTGGTATTATAGAATTTTGCATATGCATAAAACCAACAAATTGGATGTGTCAGTTTGGTAGAGGAAAAGTATCTTCAATATGGAACATGACCCCCCTCCCCCTCCTAGAAGCAATATAGCACCAACAGCGATATGTGATGCTGTCAATTATGCGGTCGAAGAGTTTTGTTGGAAGTTACAGCCAACTCTTGCAAGGCAGTTGCAAACGTCGTAAGAGTCGCGGGAGGAGGATTGAGAGCAGCTATCCGTCTTCCTAAAGCATCTTAGACATGCTCCATAGGATTCAGGTCATATGAATGAGCTGGCCACTCCCTGTGCTGAGTTCTTTGCTGCTGAAGATAATCATCAGCGATGCGGTACGGTCTAGCATTGTTGTCCTGAAGCAGGAAATCATCGCATATTGCCCCGTCATAACGGCGCACATAAGCATCAAGGATGTCATCTTTATAGGTCTGAGCATTGACGATTCCACGTGGAAAGACATGGAGGTCTGTGCGGCCATCCAAAGAGATCCCACCCCAAACACAGACACTGCCTCCTGCATATGCATGTCTTTCACGGATGTTTGATGGATGATAACGAGTTCCAGGTTCTCCCTAAATCAAACAACGCCTACCATCGCTTTGGTGGCTAAACCTGGACTCACCCGTAAACAGAACAGCCCCCCCATTGATCAGCCGTCAATGGAGGGAGGAAGTGGACATGTTGATGTGCCCAACTCAAACGTTCCCTTCTGTGGCGTGGCGAGCAGAGCATGCAAATGGCTGATCGCCTCGCATAACTTTCGTGAACCTTATACGCACGGTTGAAGTTGACACCAACCTTCCGTTGGATACAGCAAGGAGGATCTGAGTTGAGCAGGAGTTGCGGCTCTATTCCTTTGTGCACATAGCGACAAATATCTGTCATCGGCGCTGGTCGTAACAGTGGCCGTCCTTGGCTGAACCTCCCGGATGCTGAATCGGTCGTTAGAAATTGTTGCCAAAGCCTATGAACCACAGACGGACTGACATTTAGCCATCTGGCTACTTCCGTCTGACTTTGTCCTGAGTCTAGTCTCTCAATAGGTCTCCGGCTGAGTTCTTCTGGCAAATTATGCCTGGAGGTCATTGCTACGCCTGGAGGTCATTTCTTACCTTACAGTCACAGCATAAGTTACAGGCTTGATCTTTGCAGTTTTATGCTTCTAGTATTGAATTTATTCTGGATGCAACGCGTGTAATTTGCATATTTCAGCTTTACTCACTCAGTAACATTTATTTGACAACAAATTCCATACGGATTGGCTTATTTTTGAGCGAGTTATCGTTATTTTTTGTGATTTTTACTTATTTTTGGAAACCAGTGTATTTCGTATATGTTTGTTTGTTATATTCATAATTTTTCACCGATCGCCTTACAACTAACTAAACGATAAGTAATTCTACGTTAATATATCCCTCGGAAGTTCTAGCAGAAAAGACCGATTTGCTTTTTAGAATTACTGTTCTTGTAATTTAAAGCTACGAGAGTTTCTTTGTTCTTTACTCTGTTAAATCAGCTATAAATACTGAATATAGAGATTGTGCAGTAGTGCACAAAGGTAAAGTGACTATTTAAAAAATACACTGCTGGCCATCGTAAATGCAACACCCTGAAGGAAGCATGCAAATAATATGAAATTTACAACACGCATTAGCTGAGGTGAGATATGCAAATGATTAGAATTTCAGCGCAGACGCACATCAAGCGCGCCTGTGGCGCCACCTCAAAGCGCTATTTAAGGCTTGGAGATTTCGACGGTTTCAAGTACAGCAATTGTGTTTTTCTTGCTTTTTTTTCAAAAAAACGATAAATTATGCCTCGTAGGAAACAACGATCATCTTTTGATCAAGTATCCGAGTTTGACAGAGGAAGGATAGTGGCATACCGAGATTGTGGGTTATCTTTCAGGGAAATCGGTCGTCGTATTGGACGAAACCAAACAACTGTGATGCGGATATGTGATCGTTGGGTGCAGGAGGGTACGACGGACAGACGTGATCGACCGCATCGACCTCAGTGCACCACGTCACGTGATGACAGGCAGATTGTACGCATGGCAGTGACGGACCGCTCAGTCACATCACGAACCATATCACAGCAGATTCAGTCTGTTACGCATCATCCAGTGTCTGCGCGTACCATTCGACGTCGTTTACAGCAGAATGGTCTGTCCGCAAGACGTCCGTTGCTTTGTCTACCTCTGACGCGGAACCACAGACGTCTCCGCCGCCAATGGTGCGATGAAAGAAGGATGTGGACGACAGAATGGAATGAAATTCTCTTTACTGACGAGTCACGCTTCTGTATGCAACACCACGACGGTCGGATTCGAGTCTGGAGACACCGTGGAGAGAGGATGCTGAACAGCTGCATTATGCACCGTCACACTGGTCCTGCACCGGGTATTATGGTATGGGGCGGTATCGGATATCTCTCTCGCACTCCTCTAGTACGCATTGCCGGTACTTTAACCAGCCAGCGCTACATCTCCGAGGTGTTGGAGCCAGTTGTCCTTTCTTACCTTCAGGGCTTGCCAACAGCCATATTTCAGCAGGATAATGCACGGCCACACGTGGCACGCATTGTCCAAGGGTTCTTCGTCAATCACCAGATTGAATTGCTTCCCTGGCCGGCGCGCTCTCCGGATCTTTCGCCGATAGAAAACATGTGGTCCATGGTTGCTCAACGACTGACCCAGAGTTCATCCCCAGCTGTCACACCAGATCAACTTTGGCAACGTGTGGAAGCTGCTTGGTCTGCTGTACCCCAAGAACACATTCAAAGTCTCTTTGAATCAATGCCGAGGCGTGTGGCAGCTGTGATCTCCAACAACGGCGGCTACTCTGGGTACTGATTTTGGCAGGAACCACGCTTCATAGAATGCTGTAAATTTAATCATTTGTTACTTGGTCAACATGTTATCTACACAATAAATTTTGTTGTGATATCTCTTGTTTTTCTTGGTGTTGCAATTTGGGTGGCCAGCAGTGTACTTCCTGCAGCCAGGGCGGCCCAACATGGTAAGCAAGACTGCAATTCCATGGCCATGCAATTATTAACATCGCATTGGGGCGCCATTTCGAAATTAAAAACTGAGAAAAACTTGCTTTGGAGCATGAAGGGGAGGCCTTATTTACGTTTGCATGGAGCACCACGTACCCTAGGGCCAGCCCTGCCTGCAGCCTCAGTAGCGTGGGACCCGTCATTGCTGCATTCTTATGAAAGTACCAAATATGCCGTTTAAAAAGTAAGTTACACTCGAAGACTGGAGGTTAAAAAATTACTGTACGTCAAATCATTGAAAAGTGGTTAACAGTACAACAGAACACACACAATTTTTCGTCATTTTTTTTCTCGAAGCAACGATTGACACTACCGAAATGAAATTGCTGCCTTGTAAGACGTAGAACTCTTATTGCTTGCACAATTATTCCATTTATAAGGAAACAAGTGTAAGTTACTTTTAAAACGCATTATGGGAAAATTTTCTGTTTATCGGAAAAGTATTAGGGATACTTTGGCACATACTTTTGTGTAATGAAAAATGAAAAACTTTTACCCTTGTCCCACTCGGGGGCTCGCTCGTGTAACCTTCAACGCAGTAATTGAAGTTTTCTTTACAGAAATCCTCATACGACTTTTTCGGTGTGCACAAATTTGGGAATCGACTGCAAAATAAATTGGGCACCAACCTGTAATGGGCAAAATCATAAAGTTAATAATACTCTGCCAGTTAGAGGCATTTAAAATCATTATACAGAGGTTTAAAAACAATTAATTAATAAACAAGAAACATGAATCTTGCCGAGCGCATCGATTATAAAAAAAACTTAAGCAACGATGGCCACAAAAGAGGAGCAGCTGCCGTCGTGTCTTTGCAAGGACTAGAGTGAGGAGGTTATTGCAAATAAGACGATAAAGTATTTATTTTCATCAGTGCTGGGTTTCTACAGACCTGGAAAGTCAGGGATTTGGGGAAAAAGTCAGGGAAATTTGAAGAAATTGAAGAAAGGTCAGGGAAATGCAAGAATATTTGAATTTTGCGGGAAAATCAAGAAAATACTTCCTGTTTGAACCTAATTGTAGACATTGTTTTATTTTCATTTTCTAATTTAACCTTATAAATAATTTTAAAATGTGTCCTTTATTAACATATCTTCTTCAGTTGAAATATTCTTAATTTTATCCTAAATTATTATAAAACATGGTTTTTGTTAGATTCCAGTGATGCCAAATAATATTTTTGTGTATATTGATTTTATTATTATTATTATTTGCAAAAAAAGGGGCAAAATATATAAAAAGTTATTAATTAAAGGATGTAATATTAAAAATAGAAACGCAAAATTCAGGAAAGCACGCTGTCATTCTGCATCTTCGGACTGATCCATTTATCACGCTTGGACAACCATGATTCAACATCTGAAGAATTTGTTCCCAATTCTTGAATATAGAAGTACAAATTTCCATGATTATTGTCATGCTATGGCCATGAGTTGTAAGCAGTTTAAAAAAGGACAGGGAAAGTCAAGGAAGCAAAAGCTGTGAAATCTGTAGAAACCCTGCAGTGCACCTAAAACCTAAATATGTCAATTTTTTGTTTGCCCTTGTTAAAGAACTATAAATGGAACATGCATTCTTTTCGGAGGAAAACATCGTTTTATTAATCACAGCACTTAGAATTAGTATCGGATCTTTGATTTCAGCGATTATTTGAAAGTGAATTGATTTATTTGCACAATTTTTTACGTTTTTGTTTTAATCTCAAATAAAGCTGACATAGTTTTTATGTTATCATCTCGAGATACCATCTCAAGTAAGTATCTGTAAGGTAAAGTTTATGTCGCGAGTCAAAGAACTTCTCAAATTTTGAAATTTCGTAAAGATGGAATTAATTTCACTTATATGAGTAAGAAAAACATTTGATTCCTTCCTTGCAAAGAACGCAGCTAGTGGTGTAAATAAAATACATCTGAAAAAGTTTCACGTGTTTCATTTTATTACTGTAACGGATATCGAAAAAAAAAAAACGAAAAAAAAAAAAAAAACAGAGGAAAGTGGGCGGGGATTTATGTTTTAAGGACCATATAGTACTCCAATGATAATAAATTTATGCTTTACTACCAATGTTATCTGTTGAGCATTTGGAAATTCCCGTAATTGATTTATCTCTCCTAAATTATCTTAACATTGATAGCATATTTATTCGATCCAGTAAATTTGTTATAATGATATCTAATTAATTTTTGCGTAATGCAATAAATTGAATCGAATTCTAAAACAACAATCTCCAGACTGATGTTGTATAGACAGATAAATACACCCCTCTTTGTTCAAATGAAAATGCATTCTTCATCACGTTTCAAACTTGCACGTGAGGGACTCTAAACGCATAAAGTGTTAATAAATGATATTTTTACACAATGTTGCCCTTAATGTTGTCAGAACAAAGCAAATGCGATAGTTCTCTCCTCCAGTAATTAAAACTAGACTCGACTGCACGTATTATCAACGCGCAGATAAATTTTTTTCTCTATTCTAAAAAAAAAAAAAAAAAAAAAAAAAAATAATAACGGCCGCTGTCAAAAGCTTGTTCTGCTTACTTCTCCGAAACCGTGAGGATATGAATTTCGACAAAGGTGTCCACGGATTCGGAAAATCCCGGGGAAGCCAGTAAGCTGCCTTAAATTTCGAAATTCCAATTATTTTCGAAGATATTGATAAAAAGCTGAAAAAATAAGCATAATGGTTGCCAGGATTGGCAATTTTCGCCAGCATAAAATCATTCATGCCTTTGCAACAAAGCAGTTCCGTCGTGAAATTAACAAATACCATTGATACTGATTGATACCATTACACAGCACTTGGAATGTCTTGTGAACTCTTGGTTCTTCCATTTCTTTTGTTCATTCTGCTTGGAGGCAGTTGTGAGATTTTATTCTTTCTTCTCCTACTCCCCACTCCCCTCCCCTTCTTTTCTTTGTATTTTATTTATTCTGTTGTTATTTTGTGTGTTTTCTGTATTTACTTCATGTTTATTACTGTTTATAAAAAAAAAGTGTTCTGTATATAATTGCTAAGTTTTTTTTTATGTTTGTGGTGTTGTTCGTTTGTTGTTTTTTTTCTATTGTTTTTTGTATGTTCTTATTTTGTGCATGTTTTTTATTTAATTTTTCTTTCTACATTTTATTTTATTTGCATCTTTATTTTACTTTTATCTACCCTCTTTTTTCTCCCCCCCCGCCCTACTTCTTGGTTTCTTGCTTTTTGTTTTTTTATTTAATTTTTCTTTCTACATTTTATTTTATTTGCATCTTTATTTTACTTTTATCTACCCTCTTTTTCTCCCCCCCCCTCCTTCTTGCTTTTTGTTTTTCCGATTGCCAACTTTCTGTTCGCTTTCGTTTTTTGATTACTTTTCTGTCCCTCACTATTTTGCCGCAGGGTGTGAAGAGGACTAAATATTTTTTGCGGCCGAAGCGATCGTCTTTATAGTGCGATAAGTACTTTTTTACTTGCGTTACTATACAAAGTTTCATATTTATCTCATCTTTTAATACTAGTTTCTTTTTGAGTGTTCTTTTGTTAAAAAGAGAAATTGCTTGGGTACTTTTCCAGGTGTTTGGTTTCTCAGTTTATATGGACTGGACAACCTCCAAGAGAAAATCCCGGACCCAAGAGAAATTTGCGGCCCGGACACAAATGAACCAGCCATTGTGCCCAGCGACTTTCTTTGTTCCCTTTTTTTTTTTTTTTTTTTTTTAAACTTTCTTACGAAAATATATACATACCCGTTAAATGGGCAGATGGTGAATGCCGGCATCTCAATGGCATTAGGTTGGCTCACAATGTTGTTTACGTTGGTTGGATACGTCCAGAACACTTCCATGAAGGACCAGATCTGGTAAGTGCACGCCACCAAACAGCCCATCAACACAAGGGACTTCATGAGTTTCCGGAAGCATCCTTTTACTTGAATTATTTGTGGGACGCCCGTCAACATAGACTGCTGCAGTTGCTTCCTTGAAAATGTCAGCACGCTCATCTTGCAGCTGGGCCGTGCTATTGAAATATTGTTTTTAACATAATCATTTTTCAGGTATTAAACAAGAATAACTACAAATCATTTTGCTTACAGCCATCTCTAAAAACAGAGAAAAAATCGCAATGCATTCTATACTCTCTACCTTGTAGCCGAAATGCCCGTAGACGGGAAATAAGACCATTTTGAAAAGCAACACAAATGTAAAAAATATATCATACGTGTAATTTAATACCATATCTTTTTGTATACATTTGGGGAAATTTCAAGCTGACTCGTTTAACCATGTCTGGTGCTTACTTTCAGAGTTGCAGATAGTAGAACTTCACTAAAATTCACAGAACTGACGGTTTCCAAAAAATTAAAACAAGTGATTGATGATTCAGTTTCAATCCTGATAAGATTCAAAACCGATTAAATTTTCAAAAATTTAATGCTGCTAAGATTTCTTGCCATAAAGTTTTACATACACGTGCAAATTTTCAAATGGATTGGCCTAAAGTGTATTGATTTTTGTGAAGGACACAAAAGGAAATAAACAGACACAGACTTTTGAAATTCATTTGCTTGGTAGACTAACAACTAATCCGTAGCCTTCTAAGCCACTGCAGACTTTCTTTCAGAGTCCCTTTCTTTTAAAGAATTTTCTTTTATTTTTTTCGTCTTTAAACACATGAACTTTACTTCAGCATGTAAGAAAAGTATATTTGAATTAAAAAAAAAAAAAAACCCAAAGTAATAAATTACGAGACATTTATATTAATAGAGGGAGCAGTTTTGCCAAATGTTCTTTAGCAGAAGTCACAAAATTCGTTTGAAAAGTTCACTAAAATTTCCTAAAATAGCTAATTTCTTAAAAATGCAGATGTCAGAAATAAATTTAGCATAAGATTAGAAACTTTTCCCAGATTTTCTAAACTATTATTGCAAATGTCATTGAAGTCAAAAGCTGCTCCTAAAAGTTTAAACCAATTTTTAAAACCTGGATACAACAAAATACTGTCAAAATTGCTAAATCAAATGGAAAATTCTCTAAAAACGTTGCTAATTCTAAATTAGAGAATCTCCCAAATACAAGGAAAAGCCGCTAAATTTATCAACAAATACCCTCTATTGGTAACACTGAGAGGAATTGATTAAAGTAAAATGTTGATAAATTTAGCGGCTCTAAGAACGCAATTTCAAAACAAAAAATAGTTTTGGCAAGTAACACACGATAGAAAGACGATATCTTAACTGTTATCGACAGGTGATCAAAACGTCTCGTGTTAAAATGAAAGGATTCTTATCTCTGAGGCCTTGATTATCAGTACTAAAATAGGAATGTTGTTTCGAAAAACCTATACAGAAAAATTATTTTTGAGCATTTTTAGGTACATATAGATTCAGTTAATATTTCATTTTAGCTTCTATGCAACTTATACGGAGAAGTCCGTATGAGAAGTTTTACAAAAAAAGAGGTTATTAAATTACGCCAAAACATTAAACGACACAATTTTTAAAAAATACCAAATTAAATTTAAATGTATAGATTGTCCCGAAAGTAGGGAATGCAATCCCGCACTGTTTTTCGTCCTGCGGGATTTCGGGATTGAGATTCATTGATCGCGGGATTGACATTTCATTTAGCTAGGACTTCATTTCAACGAGAAAAGTAGAAAAAAAGTAAAATCTTAAGCACTATGAAGTTTAACTTTATATAATAATAATTAATCTTATGAGATAATTAATAAATAACTAAAATATATGAAAATTATAATCATGATACTCAGAATAATATACTAAGTTTTGTCTTATGTTAGTTGCTAAAAATGAGGAATATAGAATTTATAGATATGTTAACATACTTACGTTATTTTCTTAGTTGCTGGAAAAAGAACGTACAAAATCGAATAAATTCAATAAATCATTTTCTTAGTCTAGATTTAATTTTAGTAAAATAATTAAAAGTATGAATTAAAAAAATTTAAAGCTAAACTGAAAACTTTTTATAATGAATTCGTGATTGTTCGCTAAGAAATAAATAATATGAAATATTTTAGTTCTTTTGGAGATTGGGAACTTTACGAAAAGTTTATATTACAATGTTTAGATTTAGATGTTCGATCCAGACTCCCATTGGAAAATAATTTAAAAAAAAAAACCTTTAAATTAAAATTTGTAATTATTGATTCGTTTATTGTTAGAGGAGAGACATAAATATGCAAAAATTTTCCGGTTTATTGATTGGGAAAGCAGCGTGAAATTGTATTAAAACATAATTTATTTCTCAGTGTCAATCCCGCGGGATTATGATCGTAATCCCGCGGGACTAGCCTCGCAAACATTTGTGCGGATCCCGTTCCCGCGGGATCGGTATTGCATTCCCTACCCGAAAATATGCTAATATTGTACTTATAACTCTGAAATACAACAGATTGGTTTCGGATAGATTGGGAATTCCTTATATAGATGCACATATCTTATACGGGAAAATTTTTGAAGCATAAGCTATTTAAAAGTCTCTCTTATTTTATGATTATTATTATTGGTAGCAACAATTTCCTTGCGAAAGTTAAAACATATTTTAATTTAGTAAAATAGGCAATTAATCCAGTATAATGTTAAAGTTGTGGGCAAAAGTAACTCACTAAAGTAGATCACCCTTTCAATATGTCACTTATAATCACAGCCAACCAGCTCTGGACCTTTGGTCGGAGTTTTGGCCTTAACACTGTAAGCACTTTTAAATCTTCAAGATGTTACAATGGATTGTCCTTTTTGCGGATGATCAAATCCATAAGTCGTGATACAAAGGTAAATATTTTGGTAAGAATTACGTAAGTATTAATGTCATTAAATAATATAAAGAGATTCTTATTATGCAAATATTTAAATCCACAAAATATTCTCACCAATTATTCTCCTTTGCAGTTCATAACTTTTCTGGAGAGGAACAAGTAGGTCTGGGGTGTTCTAAAATTGAATTCTTTCGTAGAGCAGTTTTAGAATATTGTCAGTCAGATATTAGAATCGCCACAAAAATATTAACAATGATTACACGCATGATTTGAACACAAGATTTTTTTACTTGGGATTTATTCCTATTATTTCAGTTATTTAGGGTGGAAAAGTTCTTTTGTTTGCGAGAATATGATACATTGAAAAGACTATTACGTGATATATCGTCTGCACAAATACAAGACTTCCTTTGTTTAAAAGTTGCAAAAATAATACTGAAATAGAGGCTTTAACAAAGCAGGATAAAGTTTCACGATTTTCAACCATGGTGTCTGCGAATTTTTTCAGCTGTAAACAGTGAAATTTTGCGTGCTTTTTTGAGAATCGTTTGTAAGAAATTTTAGCAAAGATATAGTTACTATTCCTCTTCTATTCAACACGCAAACATTAACAGGTTTTTTTTTTTTTTTTAATGTGGGACTGAAAGGCACAGGAACTGTCAATAAATAACAGACACACAACTTTCTTTTCTCCTTTTTCCCTCTTCTCTCTCTCTCTCTCTATTTAATAATTCAAACCACGAAGGTAATTCAAACTTAACTTTCTATATATGTGCAGAGCCAATACAAAGAATTTTACCTCTCAGAACAAAGATGAGTAAGCCGAGTCCTTCTCCGCCTAAACATTTTTTTAATGAAAAATAATAAAAGAACTTAAAAACAAGCAGTAACCAGAGTCCTAAAAGTAGAAGTTAGAGCCAGAGGCAGAGTGCTTACTGCAAGCTGACGTAAAAGTTAAGAGGGCGGACCTGCATTTTCCCAGCCCGACCACAAAAGGGACTTATATCTCGATATCGGTATCGGTACAAACGAAAATTTTTGCGGTACATTCCGGTTCAAACGAAGGAATAGCTGAAATTTGGAATTTGATTTGCACGGTGGCATGCGGCCGAAAATGTTGAATGGTACCGATATCTAAAGAAGCGTGTTATCTTGGTATCGGTATCGGTACAAACGAAACTTTTGCGCCACATTCCGGTAGAAACGAAGTATAAACGAATGGCATAGCTTGAATTTGCATTTGCTGTTGTGTTCGGGCTGTGAAAATGTAAGTAGAGGGCGGTGACAGACTCTGAAAAGTTTCAAGGGAGGTATGATGAATATGACGAAGATTGGTCGCTCTTTTTTTTTCTTTTCTTTTATTTTAACCTGTTCATTTTTAATTTTGGTCTCATGTTCAACCTGTTCGCTCTCATCATTAAAAAGATGTATTCGTTATCTCCGTTGTTTTTTTAGTGATGAGCGCGAACAGATTAAACATGGACACAATAGTAGGTTTAAGTGTGCTCGTGACGTGAGAGTAGGGGAGGCAGGGGCGTAGCCAAGGGGAGGGGGTTAGGGGGTCATAAGCCCCCCCCATGAGAAATTTTTTGCCATAAAAAATGTATATTCTTCACTACATTATCACACACACGTATACATATATATGAGTTGTAGTAGTCGTAACCCCCCCCCATGAAAAATTTCTGGCTACGCCCCTGAGGGGAGGTGTAGCGAGTCAGATAATCATGTGATATCGACCTGCACAAATACAAAAATTTCAATTGAATGTGTATTGTGTATTAAGGCTATTCGAGGCTCATCTCGTAAAGCCACTCGAGGGCTATCTGCTTAAGGAGTCGTGCCTTGGGCGGAGAATGGGGACACCTAGAACATCTGGAGAAAGCCGCGCAAGACTCCATACCGTTAAATTGATGGCCGCGCAATAGTCCTGAAAACGGGACCTTCATACTTCAGTCATCTACCATGTTCAGCGTCTTTATCCGTTCGGCCCATTGGTGGGGCCGAAAATTTCAGTTGAAGTCAGCGACAGAAAAATATATACTAGAAGTCAATTGTGATTGTGTGTGATAAAGGTAAACCTGCGCGAGGGGTATCTGCCTAAGATGAGGGATGCCTTGGTAGGAGGACTTTTTAAGGGGTTCTAACGCGTATTCACGTTACATCTGGAGAAAACCTACCAAAACTCCAGACCGTTAGATCGACGGCCGCGCGATGGGACCCGAACCCGGGACCTTCACACTTCGGCCGTCTACCATTTTCAGTGATATAACCACTCTGCCATGTTGAGGCGCTAGAAGTCAAAGTCCGTTGTGGAGGCAATTACAACGAGCACTAGAAAAAAACATTTGACGAAAATATGTCTACACTCAATATATTTAATCTTCGTCAACCTAAAATAAATAAGTTCATATTCAATTTTTATTATATACCCAAATCGAATTTCACGCTCCTCTGGAAACGCGCGGAAACTTTTGGCATTCGAAAGATTTCGTTTTACACAGCCTTTCTTATATCCATGCAGACGATTTATTTGTGAAAGAAAATTTAAACTGTGTAATCTGGAAAAACTATTTTAAACGAATTGGACATTTTCCTTTCAAAGCCTGATGACCGTGATGAATAGGACGTGATATCGATTGCAACAGCTCATTTTGTCACGCAAATGATTCACTTTTTTTACTCTCGGAAATAAAATGGAGCTGAAAATAGCAAAAAATCGCTTAAAAATGACGGAACCGGTATATTTTCAGATTTTTAAAGTAACACAGATTGTTTTTTAAATTTTTATACATAATTATGAAAAATTTCAAGCGGATCGTATAAACGATGTAGATGTCATTACGCTTTTTGCTTTTCAATCTTCTTGGAGTAATGGCGGTAAAATATTTATATTGAAGTGGTTGCCCGGAATGGTTACAGAGTGAGTCAGGATCAGCGTAACTATATAGTAGGATTTCCTCTCGTTAAATTGAGTAAATAATGTACAGGGCATAAAAGCAGCCACAACATTTATTAGTGCATTCTGGGCCATTTAATAAAAGTAAGATGTTTTTCAAACCATTAGAGGAAAGAACTGCATGCGTAATGGAGCTGGTGCAACTGAGTATTTTTCAGCTTCACGGCCGTGTTTCAATAACAATCTTTAAAAAGAACTTTTTTAAAAAACACTCATTTGTATGTAAAAAGTTCTTTAGCCGTGAAAATTCACTCCTCGACTTGTATTTAGCGCCTCAGTCTTTTTTTCTTCTTTTTTATTGCTAGAGCCTTTTGGCTGGAGCCGTACAATCCTATTGCAATGATTGCTTGATTCTTCTACCATTTCGCTAGGTTGATAAAAAGTTTTGAATTTATCGTGTCGGATAATATTGCTAATATTCATGTTGACAACAACAAATGTATGCATGACTAGTAATTAAACTACCCAGCAGAAACAGTACTTCCATTAACATAATGGTGAGATACTGGTCATGTCGAATGGCAGAAGTAAGGTACGCTGCCGGCAACTTCAAGGCACTGTGTGTCCGATGTTTGAAAACAACAAATGCGGCAGTACAATGCCGATAATGGACGCACGCCTATAGCTGCCATGTGTTTGGATACCCGTCGCCTGCTGCTGGGAAAATGAATTACATATAGCTTTTTGAGCAGGCGATGGTATCCTCCAGAACGTGGAGGATTGTAGAAATCGACCTTCCGCCTAGCAAGGGGAGCTCACGCTACACTTCGCAGCGTGGGCGCCGGACTTTTTGAATGTTTTGGTACAGTTTTTGGGATAAGCGCGGACACATTTGTTTCTAAAAGCCTTATTACACAGACAAAATTAGAGCAATTTTGGTTGCAGCAACCAGTTGCTGCAATTCATTTCCGCAAGTCAGTGAGCCCAGAAGAGAACGCAGGGTTGCCATAGTAAACAAACTCTGCTGTGTTCACAAACGGCTGAGATTCGCCGAATTGGCGGTAGCTAGAGCATGTAATTATAAATAACATATCGTTGGTTGTTTATACCTCGTGTCTATCTTCGGATCGGATTGTTATTTACTTTTATTTTCGTCAATCAAATCATTTTCCATGTAGATATTCCATTTCACGGACATTTGTTTTCGTACACGCTGATCCTTTTCACTACGAGCGCGGTATGGCTGACGCTGACTCTTCCTCCATCTTGTGTTGTGACGTCGAAATAGGAAGCACTACGATTGGCTGGAATTTCAGCAACCTGCAATATTTTCGCCTCTGAACGAAAAAGTTGGAGTTGATTGTTACCTAGGTAACCGAGGGAAATTTTCAGTAAAGAGGTTTCTGCAACTGGTTGCAGCAACCACATCGCACGAAAATTCTTTCGTGTAATAAGGCTTTACAGTGGCCCTTGAGGAACATACTCGATACAATGATATATACGGAAAAGGACTTTTGTTTGTTGGGGGGGGGGGGTTGCTATAAGCTACTTTGAGAGTCAAACTTTGGGTTGGACCATGCAACTGATTGTGTGCAAAGGCTTGGACTACAGATACCGCTGCTATTGAGGATGCTGCTATTGAGGAGAAGTCGTGTCCAGCGCTAGTCAATGTTTTAGACTCCGGCTATTTCGCACAGAGTTCTGTTGAGTGGATTTACACTATGGGGATCAGATTCCGGCCATTGGAGCTCAGAGTTCTGTTAGCACTGCGAGACAGAAGGCTGAGTTTTAGACTCAGGCAAGACCACACAGAGTGCTAAATTTTGGACACGTAGTGGAGCTGATTCCGGCTTCTGAGACAACTGCGGAAGAGCCATCAGACTTCTGGAGGATGCACGCTTGAAAAAAGAATACTGGACGGGACAGAGAGTGTCTCCTTCTCTTTGGAGAGCGAGGATGGATGCTTGGAGGGGGGGGGGGTTCACGAGCTTAGCTGCATTGTGACAGACTCCAGTCAGAAGCACGTAGTGTTCTGTACGAAGGCTAGGAGCGAAATCTCCTGTCTGGAGCACATGAAGTTCAGTGGGGGAAGGCACTTTGCTGTGGAGACTGGGTTCAGACTCCGGTCAGCAACGCACAAATTTGAGTAAAAGAAAAGCTGAAGGAGATTCAGACTCCGGAAGAGGCATACAGAATTCTGATCGAGCGGAGAAAATCTGAGATCAAGACAAACCTGGAGATGCCCATTGGAGATGACTACTTGGAGAGATCGCGAGGCTTTAACAGGGCTACGTGAGCTGCATGAGGTTGTGCAGAAGTGATAAATTTGTTTCAGCTTTCCATGCGCGATTTTGTTTGACAGGATGCTGTTCGTCCATTTTTGCCGATTGTCCGCTCCTGGAGGTTTTAGGTGGTACCTGCTGGTTAGTAGGCATGAGAACATATTATGGTCAGCGACGGCTTCATTACTGCCGCAGTCACAGGTGCCTGCACCGCGCCTTTTAAACCTGTGTAGGTATGAAGGGAAAGGGCCCTGACCACTAATATAAGGAACTAGCTATAAGGAAGGCTGTGTAAATATGGGACGGTGACACTAGATTTGTGTTTGGCTTTTGTAGGTATTTGTGTGTAAATCTTCCACTTTCTTTGTTAGTACATTGTATAGTCCAAGTGACTGTAATATTATTTTTTAGGTGTGTAACTAGGTGAGATTTTGGAGTTGGAAGACTGTGTGTTATTGTGGGGAGTAGGGTCCTTAGCAAATTGCTCTGCCCTTTCATTTTCTGAGATATCCTCGTGTCCTCTCACGAAGCGTACAGGAACTTGTAGTAGCTTTAGTAGTAGCTTCTAATCTTCTGTGCAATGGAGTTGACTGAACGATGCGACTTGATTGCTCAGGCCTGACAGGCTGTCACTGTAAATGGTAGCGATGATATTGTTAGAGTTTCTTAGACAGATTAAGGCCTCTGTAATGGCTAGTAATTCTGCTTGAAACACTTTGCTTGTGTGATCGAGCCTGCCTTGCTACAGTGCAATCCCCTGGTTGTCCCGAAGTACCACAAATGCTGCTGCTGTTCCGTCTTCGGCCCATCTGTGTAGATCGAAGTTTCTTGCGAGGGAGGGTCTTTAGAAGGGGACAGAACGATTCTACGAGGGTGGAGCATGAGGCTGGGACGGATGGTCCATCTTACTTGATTCTCTTCGTAGGTGATGTTAGGCAACGTATGCGTTCCTGTCACTGAGGGCGTATCTAGGCATGTGATGTGAACTCTTACTGCTTCTGCCTCAAGCTCGAGGAACAGAGGTGGTATGCCTGATAGGACACAAAGGGCGTCTGTTGAGACTGTCCTGTACGCTCTAGTTATCATCAGCAAAGCAAAGGTATTGTTGCAGAATACTCTGCTAGTTTCCTGGGTTCGTCGTTCTAAAGTCCAGTTGGTGTAGAAAGTTCTAATAAAGAGTCTACTTGTCAGGCTGGAAAACAAACTTTAATTCTTCTACTACTTCATCGAACAATCAGCTGTACAAGATTCACAAGCACAATCAAACAGTAATGTGCTTTTAACAGTTCGCTTAGATCTGAAGCTCTCATAAATGCTGTATTTCTCATACAAAATAAAACACTTCCACAGGCAAAAATTCAGTGGAAATATACGAGAGATATCGCAAGCAATTCTTCAAGACTCAGTAATAAAGAATTTACACACAGCACTTTAAAATCAGCTTCGAAAAGCAAGTGGAAACACAGCTTCTGTAGCGTCAATATAAAGCGTAACACACCAAACTCACTCAACGAGAGCTCGATTCACACTGGCTGAATCGAGGCAGCCCGCTTGTATATATAGGAGAGACAGAAGCTACAAGGAGCTTTCAGAAGAATCTATTTCTCGAAGATTCCACGTAAAGCGGGAATTTTGATTACGTCATAGAAGAGAAATATTAGGCTATTATGCATATGGTAATGCAGAAAAACTATCTTTAAAGACCCCATTGAGAAAATCGCGCCAAATGACAAAAATTCAATTTTTTTTCAATATTTTTCTTTTTGTTGTTGTAACATTATTAATGAATACGTTGGATAGAAAAAATCACTATAAATATTTTGTAATAAAATTAATCATCCTAACTAATATTATAAATGCGAAAGTGAGTTTGTTTGTTTGTTTGTTTATGACGCTTTCACGCCTAAACCGCTGAATCGATTAGGATGCATTTTGGTTTAGATATAGAGGGGACCCTGGAGTTGGTTATAGGCTAATTAGAATTTTAGATTTTTAATTACTTTTTAATTATTAATTGAAAACCGTTTTTACATTGCCATGGTTGGCGAGTTTCGCCCGTATCAAATGATTCATGTTTTGAGCTAACAAGAATGCTATTACTTCAATAAATAAGCGCGCGTGCATCTGAAAAACATTAAATACCACGGAAATTAAGCCAGTTTTATGCCAAATCTATCTATCTGTAATAATAAAAATGAATGTTCTCCAGACAAATCTACAGAAAGCAGAGCTTTGAAAATTTGAGCATGATTGAGCCCATAACTTCGGTAAACCAAGGTAGCACAAAGATATTGACAAATGTCCACCGATATCGGGCAATATTTTGAAAGTCTCTGAATGTCATACATTGAATTTACGACATCTGCCGATATTGGCAGATATTAATTAAAAGTAATCCTTTTTAAAAACATTTAAGAGAATTTCTTCAATTATTTTATAACCTTATCATTCAGAAATAAAATCCTAATGTTTTTTTTTTTTTCATTTAATCCAATTTTTTTGCGATATACTCATTTCAATATACTATTTTAAACATTGGTGAATATCAGGGAATATCGCAGAAATGATATTCTGTTTACAACATTGGTGAATATCAGGGAATATCGCAGAAATGATATTCTGTTTACAACATTGGTGAATATCAGGGAATATCGCAGAAATGATATTTTGTTTACAACATTCGACTCGCGCATGCGTACTAATCGTTATTCTTGTCGGGCGGAAGGAATTTCCAAACATCAACAACGTGGGAAGTCGGAGGGTCGGAGTCGCCATTGAACATGAACTTATTCAGGATACATTTTGCTGATCGTCATGGCAAAGGATATAGAATTATCTTCTAAAATGTAGGTACATCTTTTATGTTATTTAACTGTCATTTACATTGTTTTTTATATATTGATATATGTATTGTTTGTTTATATGACGATGCAACAAGGAATATGCTGCACATCAAATCAGTATTTTTTTTCTACAATTGTGTAAATATTTCGTGAAAGGTGTTTATGTCTGCAATTTCTATGTTTGCGATATTTTGAAGGAGAACGTAAATCTATTTGCCGTTGCGGACATTATGTGAAATATTCTTGTACAAGTTTATTGTGATTGTTATAGTGCACAAAAAATACTGAGTTATTTTTGATATAGTGCACACTAAAAATATAATATCGAAGCTTGGGGGGGGGGGGAGTGATTTCAGCTTCTTAGAAGCAAAGAAGTTTATCTTCATCGCAGTTTATATCAGAAGTTTTAATTTAGTCTCGGAACATATTTCTATTTTTTTTTTGGGGGGGGGGGCGAGTGTAGAGCTTTTGAAACGTTTAAAGCTCAACTTCATGTGTTTAAAATTAATGTGAAGAAACACAAAAATTGGCTCAGTACCTGAGCCCAAGAATTATATTCAATATTAAGTAGCTAAGAAAATTGGAGGAAATACAAATTATTTTTTTTTTTTTTGTTCAGTGGTTAGTCTAGTAGTTCGCAGCGTACTTTGAGTTTCATTTTGCCTGTGATATACCATCATTTCAGGGTTGGGTTTTTGACTTCAAAAACTGTTTTTCGACATGACAAGCATCAAAAACTGGTTTAAACCGTCAAAAACTAATACATAAAAGAAAGAGAACAATATGCAAACTAATTATGCACTATATTTACATTTTGCATTAAACTAAATGCCTAATTAAAATTAATTATATTAAAATATAACAATTATACTAGCACATAAGTTGTGCTCACTAAGAATAATTAGTTTAATACCATTTATATAACAAATTTATAAATTTAATGTATACAATATTATATATAAAAATTGTATATATCTGTGGCACAGCCAGAAATTTATTGTGTGTGTGATACGGGAGTGAAGAATATACTTCTTGTATGACAAAAAATATTGCTCATTAGAGGGGCTTGCGACTCCCCTATCCCCCTTGGCTATGCTACTGATATATGTAATTAATGAATAATATTCTGCAGTTTTTCAAAAATTTCAAACGAAAGTATGGGTAAACATTTCCTAGAAGAAACATAAAGTTTATTTTTGGTTTAATCTAAATTGAGAAGGCTTTAAGGAATAGCCAATAGCATAGCAGTTTCACTCATTTAGACTAAAGAGATAAAGATCAGGTCGTTTTAACTATCAGTTAAGTGCAACTGAGGCTCAAAATTTTGAAATTTTAACTACTTTTCAAACTATTAATTAAAAGCCGTTTTATCGCCCGCACAAAATGATTTATGCTTTTGAAATAAAGCAGAAATTATATTTGCAAAATCACATGCATTTGAAAAACATGGAAATTATGTTGATTTTACGCCAAATTGAAAAGCATACGTAAAGAAAGGGGTACTTACGTATTATCCCGGCGGACCGCCAAGACAAGCGATTTTTGCCGAAATAAGTGCCGGGCACATGAAATTATTAATGGTTTTGAATACGATTGGCAACAGTTTGGCAACCCATTTGACGATAAAACAGTTTGGCGGGAATGACCGCTGGGATAATACGTAAGTACCAAGAAAAATCCAGATGTGTTTCTTAAAGTTCATAAATTTCCAAATCCTACCAATAATATAAATGTGTACGTTTGTGTGTTTGGATGTTTTTGACTGAATCACACAAAAATGGTTGAACGGATTTGAAAAAATTTGTAACGAAAATAGCTTATGCCCTGGATTAACATACAGGCAGCCTTTCAAGCATATAGCATAAATAATTCTTTTACAAAGACACTCAAAATAATTCTAATGCATTGCGCTCTATGGACATTTTGTAGCTACTAAACCGATTCTAAAACTTTTTTCACTGATTAAAAGTTACATTATTCCTGAGTATCATTGTTTGTTTTTGGATTAAGACCGATTGACTGCACTAGGGTCCTAGGCCTATATGGAAAATTCCTCTGTGGGGGATTTTCTAAGGGATCCTAGCCCGTATTTATGCGAGGTTTTTTAGAAAACCACGGAAAACTGGGAGCGGCTAGGTCGACAGGCGCGACCAGGGTTTGAATCTGGCACCTCCCCCTTGCAGTTTTGAGAGCAGAACTTCTTAGACACTGATGGCATCCTAAGTGTTATAGGCTAACCTTTAATTCATATATCACAGATAGTTCTTTTACAGGGATGCTAATAAGAATTACATTACGCTCTATGTGCATCTCTGTAAGTACTGAACCGATTCCTAAACTTTTTTTACTGATAGTAAGCTACACTATTCTTGAGTATTATAGGCTAAAATTCATGCATGTAGCATAAATAGTTCCTTTACAGGAACACTCAAAATAATTCTAATACATTACGCTCTCCGGGTATCTCTGTAATTACAGAACCGATTCTCAAACTTTTTCACTAATAGAAAGCTGCTCTATTCCTGATTAACATAGACTAAAATTCATGCATATAGCATAAATATTTCTTTTACAAAACAGTTCACAAATACTGTCATAACTGTCTCTATTCGCCAAAGGCCTGAAAAAAAAACTAAATTTAGTAACTCTGTGCATATTCTCTTATTTTAAATGAAGTATACTAACATGCATTATACTTCATTTGAAACAAGTAAAAAGCAAATAATATTTAAATGCAGTTCCTTTTGTCGCAACAATATTTGTTATTCACACATGCTACATTTCTTTCGGGAGCTAATTCTAAAGCCAACGCGGACGAAGTCGCGGGTAGCAGCTAGTATATATATATACCAAAGTGGTGAAGGTAGTCGAATCCAGCAGGCGCGTAGCCAGGAAAATTTTTCGGGGGGGGATATGAACTTATATGTGTATAAATAGACGGAATTTCTGCACAGCACTAATCTTGTGACCACTAATCCAAAAATTTCGGGGGAGGCGGATATTCCCGATATTCCCCCCCCCCCCCCGGCTACGCCCCTGAACCCAGGCAGCACTGTTGAATTATTAAACAATAGCATGATTGAGCTCAAAGTTGTGCACAAAAAAACTTGGATTTGAAAAAAAAGTAAATAAAAAGAAACATATTTTAGAAATATATCATAACTTGGATGAATTAATAAAATGAGTAAAATAATGTACTGCGATATAAATTGAGATACAAATGTGCATATATATAGAAGGTGAGAACAAAATCAAATCTGAGAATTTATTTCCGAATCCGATTGCGAAGATTAGTAAAGTTGTGTATTTTGAAAAGATAATCGGTCGTTTTCCAGAAAGGATAAACATTTTAATATCTTATTTTTAAACTATGAAAACGTAGAATGTAGTCGGTCCAGGCCGGTAAAGAGTGGGAAGAATATTTTTTTAAGTGGTAGATTGCCGTAAGAGGACATGATAATGCATAGTGTAAAGAATTATATTTTCTCTTACAAACATATAGTGGGGAAGGAGCCCTGCCTATTTTGTATGAATATTCATTGAAAGGACCATGTTCGTGAAAAATATATATAGATTCCTGTTTGAAAGGCATAAATCAGTTGAGACTTTGAGGAATTTTCTAAATATATTCACATTTTTGTGACTGATTATAGTGAAACACAATCTAAATACATCTTAATATTAGTAAATGAATAAACAAAGAACTAATAACAGTTACAATTATTATGATATAGTAAATAATTTTAAAATATCAGCTATTTTAGAAAAAAAAAAGAACTTATACACTTTTCAAGTACATTTTTATGGATCCTCCTCTGGTCAGAAAATGGCCAGTTGCGAGCAACCGCAAATTTTGTATGTTTCTCAATATAACTAACTAGTTTATCTATTGACACCACCTAAAATCATTTAATGTAAATACTTTTTTTCAGATACTGCTACTGGCCCATTCATTACTATTCTCCCCTACATTTTAAAACTTGTAGATCTAAAAGTTTAAGTTCATTGCTATAAAATTTAATGAAATATTTTGTGTAGAAAAAATCAAAGCTATTGTATAACATGCTGAAGTAAAGATTTTTTCCCATAATTTTAATGTTCATAATGTAATTAAGGAGATGCTTAGTATTTAATTAGTTTACTTTCTATACATATCTCTTCTAAATACTTAAAATATCGATTACTCTAGCCAAGGACGGATACAGCCCATCCCACTAGCCCGGGAAATTCGTGTAAACGGCGGCCCACTTACATTTTCTTCTAACACACGTACATATCATACATAAGTGTATATATAAATACAATATATATTAAAGTGACCGGCCCATCGAGAAAATTCTCGGGTTCTCGGTGGATGTATCCGGGCCTGACTCTAGCCGAATTTTAAAATTTCAGGTTGCTCATTTTCTATAGCTACAAAGGAAATACTAAAGAAGTTTTTAAAAAATAGGCTTTCATAACTTGAACATTCACGGTAAAGAAATATTTGTGTTTGAAATAGTTTGTGCCACCTAAACTTTTCAAACATAATAAATTTCTATACAGAAACTGTCGAGTCGCTTCCTGTAAAAAGTAATTTAATTAGCGTTAACGAATGGTCGATTTAAACAAACAGATAAACTAATGGTAATGATTTATTTTTTAACCATGGGCATCGACAGCATAGAACAATCTGGCACTTACCCCTCCCTGGATTTTTATATGCAATTGTTTCCATGCTTTTCTGTTCATTCCAACATGGGAACCATATATTGAAGTAATCATAGCTCTCTATCCCCAATAAAGAAATATTCTGCCGACTCCCACGTTTTTAACAATTACTTTTTGATAGATTATATAGTTTATCTTTCGGTAATTTTTACAAAAGTAGGCTACATTCTAATATTGTTTTTTTTATGCAAAATGATAAAAATAATCATGTTTGTTCAAACACTGAAATATAAAAGTTTGCGGATATTGAGTTTATTATTCCCCCTCCCCCCCCGTCGGGGAAGATGGCCGTCCTTTCGGAGAAAATCTGGCGCCACTACTGGGGGCGATAATTAAACATATGCAGTTACCATAACGATTGTTTTGTATTTATGTGGCAACCGTAATTTAGAATTAAAATGGCGGTTTGGGTTGCCAATTAATGTAGTTTTAATAATTAAGGCTCATCAAACTCTTTTAACTGGTCAGTTTATTGTTAATTTTCTCACTTTAGTTTTCATCTAGTGAGAACTAGTCTCACTAGAGTTCCATCGACCGGAACACTAGGTTCATCTAGTCTCACTTTAGTGTTCTTCTAGGAGTCTTGAAACTTGTGCATAACTTCTAGAGACACATGACTGCAAAGCTCGCCAAAATGCAGCGATTTTTCAGGTTGGCAAGAGTGGGAGCGTTAAAATTGGAACCAACCCTTTCTTGTTTCATAAAACACATCTTTGGATTCGAAATCTATTTTAAAATCGACTACTGCAACTGTTTTACAATCTTTGCCAATCATATTCCAACTATCCTTCACCATTTTAAATAGCGTCTGGAATGGGCATAATAATCCACGGGTGTACCGCGTTTGTCTTTCTTGTTCCACAAACACTTCATCAGAATTGAAATCTATATTAAAGTCGCCTACTAAAACTATTTTGCGACCTTCGCCAGGCATATTATAACTATACTTTCCATTTGTGCTGTATTAGCCTAACTATACTGTTCCTTTGAATCTGTTGCGTTTGCCAGGTTCTTGCCAAATTTAGAAGATATCGCCAAGCTTGGTTCAGTTTTTAAGACTAATTTTTTGGCACCAAACTTAACAATCCATTATCAAAACTTGCAAACCTTGTGCGACTTTCAACATTTTATCTGTCCCCGCTCCTTTCTCCACGTTATCTTGGTAAACACATCTGAAAAAATTTACACCATGACAATTCGTGCGTAGACAAATAGAGCATTTCGACGAACCCCTCCTCTCTGCGATCGGTCGCCGTCTTGCGTGACAGCTTGGGGTTCTCGTAATGTATTTCAATGGGAAAAACCCGATTTTCAACATTCAAAAAAAGTATTAAATTTAATTTTTTGGATGATTGTAATGGATGGAATTTGTTAATCAGACCTTCGACTTTTGTGTCCCAGGTGGCGTTTAATATTTTAAAAAGCTTAACATATAATATTTTAATGATATTTCAAGCGATTTTTCCGCTGGTACTGCGTTCGGAAAGACAACATTATGTACGGGAATAAACACAATGTTTATTTTAAGATTCGGCAGGTCATTCGGATTACTGTTTGTTTACAAATATCATTGTTGTGCATGCGAAATTTTCTTACGTTGTGAGATTTATGCAATAATAAAGTTTTGTTTTTGAATTATAATTCATCGGATATTCTGTATGCCCTAGAAAACATCAAATTCCATTAATATTTATATTAAAAAAGTGTTTATTTAAATTTCTATTACGATATATTCAGATTTTTTTTTTTCTTTTATAAAAAATAAATGTACTGCTTGTTATTATTTATCATAGTGTTCTTTTAAATATGTAAATGCCTGTAAAATAAGACCAGTTATCCCATTAATAAAGAAGTGTAACATATGCATCGCATAACATATTTGTACATGTAATTAATCTAATACGTATGAATATGAATTAAAAAAATAATCCAATAAATCAACTAAATTAAAGACGTAGACCAATTAATGTGTTCTTTACTTAGTTGCATAATTATTTAAATTGACAGTAAACATGAGTGCAAAATGTAAATTTATAATTCCATAAAGCTTCTGCCTTTTTATTATAAGATGGAAAACATGTTTCGCAATGTTAGCTCATAAAACTGTACTAAACAATTCTACAATTACATTTTTGAATTTTGTTTCAAGTTAGAATCAGAACAGAAATCAAAAGCTGGAACTCTGACCCTGTATTTCTTTTTTCTGGGTGAATTTTTACATATTAGGCAAAGCTCATGAATACTTTGCTCTGAAGCCCAACACTAGTATACATTAATTCATAAATTTTCCCCTTTTCAAGCACAAACTGATTTTAGCAGACACGACAAATCATATTCGCTTCACCTCGACCAGATTTGAGAGTCCTGAGACCACCAGAATTTGGGTGTTTTCTGTATAATGTTTATATTTCTTCCTGCTAATTTTCCGAATATTTAATTTTATATCACTGTTCTGTGAAATAATTATTATATGGGAAAATCTTTAAATTATTGTTATTTTAATTAAATGTGCTACCAACCCCATATTACAGGGGTTTGCAGTTCGCTACTGAGTATTAACATAAGAATATTAAGGCTCCGGCACCTTTTTTTGCCAGAAATTGCTGCTAGCCCTGGAGCAATTAAATGTTTTCTCATTGAAAAATTTCTTTCATTAATTTCCAAAAAGATACACTTTTTGTATATAACCCGCATACAAAAATATCTCCAATCGGTAAAATGTGCTCCATATTCTGATGAGGTGATGGACAAAATTTGATAATTATATCCTGAAAAGTGTCAAAGGTATGAAGATAATAAGTACTGACTTAAACTAATTTTCAGTAGCTCTTGAAAGGAAAAAAATCACAATCACATTTTAAGGGTCATACAGATATTATGAAAGAATATTTTACATTCAAATTCAAGTATAGACCCCAGTCACCTTTGTTTATAGATATCCCTTAAGACGTTATATGATGAAAGGCTGAAATTTTGTACATCACCTCATTTGTGCATGGGGTACATTTTATTTTCTAGGAATTTTTTTGTAAGGTAGTTCTAAGAAATTTTAAAAAGTGTAACTCTGTGAAAATTAACAAGAGGCATTTTCTCGTAACATAGTCTTTTTTTTTAACCTTATTTTAAACATTTATTCAATTCACACTGCCTAATTATCTTTAATAGATAAAGAATTAAAGCATGTTATCACTTTCTAGGGGCACTGTACGTGTGTGTGTGTCTATACAATTTATAAACACTAATATTTTTACTTCCTTGTATGACGTACAAAGAAATAATGTGATCGCAAAAAGAATTCGGTATCCAGATTTTGACTACCTCTAAATTTACTGAGTTTTTGCTTGACATCTCATTGTACACATGTATGTATGTTCATATAAATTCATGTACAAGCATTCTGACTGACAGCTAGACCATTTTGATCAGTGTTTCCTGGCGCCTGTACGCAGTAGCGGATTCAGGGGAGGGACTTGGGGGCTTCACCCCCCCCCCCAAAAGAGATTGCTAGAGAGTAACATTCTGCTTCATTATGCACTTTGAATATGTAAAGTGATCTTTTTTAATCACTTAGCCCCTCCCAAACAAATGTAAAAATCCTTTTTACATTTGTTTAGACTAAAATTTTGCTTTATTGTATATTTTCTTTGGGTGAAATAAGCTTTTATCAAAATTTAGCCCCTCCCAAAAGAGAATTTCTGGATCCGCCACTGCCTGTACGTACGTGTGTATGTAGGTAACTCACATATCTTAAAAAGTACGAGTCGTACAATGTTGAAATTTTATATTTAGGATTGTTGTAACATCTACATCCATACATTATATTTTATAGGCAGAAATTCATTAAAGTGTAATTTAGAGATATTAAGTTATTTCAAATAAATCAAAAATGATATATGTTGTTAAGGATTACAAAATGAATCTTGCCATCAAAAATGGTATCTTTATCATTTACAGTTCTACAGGAGCACTCAGAAAAATTCCAACAAATTACAGCCAATGGCAATTTTAGAAACATTCATTCATTTCAAGCAGAATAACATCTTACCATATGGTTGGATAATGGTCCGGTGACATTCAGCCACTTCCCTCAAAAACTGCGTTAAAAGTCACCAAACTTGGCAACTTTTGGTATATATATGTATATATTTAATTTGCATATCTCAAAAACTATTAGTCGTAGATTGCTGAGATTTTATATATAAGATCGTTGTAACATCTAGTTGTACATCTAGATTTTTTATTCCAATCTACTGGAGAGTTTATTTACAGGACCACCCAAAAGAATTTTGGTACTTGCATGTATCCTTGCAGTCTGCCAAGATGAGCGATTTTTCGCTTTGATAAATCCAGGTTGCAGGAAATCATGATGGTTCCGAATACAATTGGCCAGGGGCGTAGCCAAGGGGGGGGGTTATGGGGGTCATAACCCCCCCATGGGGAATTTTTTGCCATACAAAATGTATATTCTTCACTACATTATCACACACGCGTATACATATATATGAGTTTTAGTAGTCGTAACTCCCCCCCCCCCCCAATCAAAAATTTCTGGCTACGCCCCTGCAATTGGCTACAAATTGCCAGCACATTTTCCGAAAAAATAATTTTGGCACGAATGTCTATCAGGATAATATGCAACTACCAGAATTCCAATACATTAATGTCTATAGACATCTTCAAATAGTGACGTAGCTAGAAATTTTTCATGTGAGGGGTTACTATTGTAACTCACATATATGTATACATGTGTGTGGTGAGGGAGTGAAGAATATACATTTTGTATTGCAAAAATTTCAGGGTGTGTGTGTTGTGATCCCTTATTACCCCCCCCCTCCCCTGGCTACGCCACTGTCTTCAATATATTATGTCTGTAGTCGTTCATTGTTTGGTCCATGCACAGAATCTCGTTATTTGTCATCCACCGTGTTGAGTTTTGCCAAAATATCGCTAATTTAACACCAAAAAAAACTATGCATTTTGCATGACTCTAAAACTTTTACCCGTAGAATGTTGAAATTTTGTATTTAGAACTATTGTAACATCTAACTGTGCTTTTGATTGCTGTGGACTGAGTAATTTATTTACAGGGTCACCCAAAAGACTTAAAATATATTAAGCGTCTATAGATACCTTCATTTCATTAAAAATCTGTGATGAATAACTGTTACAGCTGTGACTGAAATCTTGCTATCGCAAGCTTATTGGCTTTTGTCAAAATATTGCCCAATTAAGTGAAACAAATCTTTAAAATTGAACTCAGCTTGGCGGTAAACTTTAGAATTGCAGTATTTTGTCTCTTTCAAATGAAATAAGTTTAGATGAAGTGCCCCGAAAATATTTCAGGTTTAATAGAGGTACAAGGAAGTCATGTGGTGTCCATATCAGATTTATTAGTTCAATGATTTGATTAAAAAAAACAATCATAATAAAAGGAGTAGTATATAGAGTTTTACAGTTATATTCTTCCATGATGATTGTATGTAAGAGATTTTTTTTTCAACATCGTAAATTACAGTGTTACTTGAAAATATGTTTTCACATAATTTACACAGGAACCAGACTACATGCAAGCGATAGATATTAAAAAAATCAGATGTCAGTCAGCCAATTTAAATTACTTTAGAAGTTATTTACAAAAAAATTGAAAGAAAAAAAAAAACATCATATTTTACTGCATAAAATGATTTAGGTTCTTGAATCTAAACAGCAGGTAAGAACAGTATTCATAGAAAAATTGCTACTGGCGTATTATCCTGGCACTCAAACAAGACAGGCGATTTCGATTTCTCGCCAAGATAAATGCCAATCACATGAAATTATTAATGGTTTCAAATACGATTGGCAACAGTTTCCAGCACATTTGATGAAAAAATACTTTGTTGGAAATGACCACTGCAATAATACGTAAGTATCAAAAAATCTTCATAATAATTTCTAATCCTAATATCAGCTCCACACAGAACAGAGTGGAAATAGTTTTAGGTAAAAGAATAAGGATTTATTTTAACGAAGTACAGTTTAACCATTTAATCATCTGTCCATGGACACGAGAACAACAACAGTATAACCTTGATTTCACGAAGTCAAAGAAACAACAGAAAGAATTGAGATAAGAAGGTGAAATGAAAGAGGGTGTCAGTTTACTAGAAAAAACACATTTATTCAAGATATTTAAGTTCCACTCCATCCCTAATTTAGAATACTGCAAAAGAATAAAAAGGCTGGTAGCCAAGTTTAGTGATTTTAAAAAAGTAGATTCTATAGTTTTTTAGCATAAGCAACAATAAGTAATCATACATTAACACATCACAAACTTCCTGTTTTATTTATTTATTATTATTATTTTAATAAACCGACCACTCGTACAAAACTAGTTCTGTAAACAATGTATAAATTGACTTTTTAATCAAAATATGTTTTTAAAAAATAATTAACAAACCAATTCTTTCATGTTTTCTATTGATTTATTCTTATGCATTTTATATGCACATTTAATAACAGAATCCACACCAGAAAGTGCTATCCATAGAAAGCATGCACTAAAATTCATGTCAATCTAAGGATAAACCTATCTAGTCATAGCTTCAAACTACATTGGAGACAAATTATCCATATAGTTAGAAATCATGAAAAAATATCACAATCCTAAACTAGAAACAATATCTAATTTTGCAATTAGAGTTTAATTATTTGAGGACAGCTTTAAAATTTCTTCCATATTTCTAAATAAATAATTTACATTCTTTCGTGCACAGTCGTGGATTGCTGTCTAAACTGAAACGCCTGTTGCTTGCAATTCTGCAGTTTGTTTACATTCTTCACAGTGGGGCTGCGTTCGTAATCCAAAAACCCAATGAACCTCCTCAGATTACACGTAGTTTATACGGATTACTGAGATTGCTAAATAATACATTTAGGTAAAGAAATAGCACGCGCAGAACGATGCGCGAAGCTGTCACTCAGCTGACGTCAGAGATACGTCACGTCGAAATGCTCTATTGTGTCGACACTGAAAAAGCTGCTTGACTTTAGTAGCACTCAAGTGTTAAAAACAGGTCCATCGAACAGTATTCCTCGATGATTGATACAGAAATTTTTAAAATTTTATTAAAATTATTAATTTTCGGCAAAATAGGCAGTACGGTTTTCGAAACGGCTTGCCGTTTCTAAATACTTCCTGTTTTGAACGTTAGGTGCGAGTGTTTAATTTTTCGTTCGTAAGAAATTGATTATAGCTGTTCTTACTTCTGGCGCATTTAGCGGAAGAAGGAATTGTGCCGATATATCAGCTGAATAAATCTTTAGTACCATGCTTTGTGACGAGAGCATGGACGGCTGGGCAGGCCGGATTAAAGTGCTCTCTGGCAATTTGGCGTGCATCCTTTGGCAAGAGTCGTTTCTCCCGCTGTTACACACTGCACGCTAGGGGTTGCCGCCCGCATGAAATTTTATCTCGCAGCTATGACAATGTTTTGACTGGTGTTGATAAGTGATTTTTAAGAGATATTAAACTTTAAAATTGGAACACATTTTAAGAAAGGCTGATCTATGCAAACGAAATAGTTTTTCTGCTCTTTTCGATTTATAAATAAAGCGCTTGGCTCAACGTTGCCTTACGCTGAGGCCTGTGGGGTGATAATGGATTGATGCAATTTATGGGATCTGCATCAGTTATGTTTCATCAATTTTTCATTTCAAATAATTGCATTGCTTCCGCACTTTAGCATTGAAAGACTAAAGTTAGGAAGCAACGCTGGACGCAAACTAGTCAATTTAAACATCCTAACTATCCTAATTTAAACATTGTAAAGTAGAGAGCCTGCAGGTCATGACTTGTAAAGTTCATTTGCATGTAAACTAGATCTCTATTTTCATTTATGTATTACATGAAGTGTGCTTTTAAAAAAATTACAAGCAAAAAATATTCATTAGAAAAGTGTGTTTAAAATATCGGTTCTCCATCCTCTAAACCTAGCTGTGGGAATTTTCGATTAGAATAGAACGACCTCAGAATTGCTAACATTAAGATACTGTATAGGATAATTTAGGATTTTGTTTGTTTAAAAAGAAACATACAAAATATAGCAATTTTAAAAGCCAAAGTAAGGGGGAAATAAGAACGAATGAATTTTAAAAGAACAGATAATTAAGACAAAAAAATTATAATGCAATATATGGGATCTGCATCAATTATATTTCATCAATTCATTTCAAATGATGCTTTTTAACTGTCCACTGTTTCTTTTTTATTTCCGTAACATATTACCTTCAAATCTAAAATTGTAATTTTAGACTGCAATTTTAAATGCATTAAAATATATATTTAGAACAATTAATCAACAAATAAAAAATAAAATAAAATATTGCTGTTTTTCGCGGATCAACTTGCGGTGCGGGCGGCAACCCCTAGCGTGGAGTGTATATAACAGCGAGAGAAACGACTCTTGCCAAAGGATGCACGCCAAATCGCCAGAGAGCACTTTAATCCGGCCTGCCCAGCCTCTCGTTGCTTTGTGGCCTTGTGTTGCTATGGTAGTGTAAACATTGTAAGTGTGTCACCTTAACTGGTTTATAGAGAAGGAAAGAAATCGCAACAGAAAAATAAAAAAGTATTTTGTATATATTGCATCCATGATACACCCACATGGTTTATTTATGATAACACTGAGTGTTATGTAAATGTTTTGAGATTGCTTTTATTGTGGAATTTAATTTCAGTTTCTCTGAAGGAGCATTCAGTAAAATGGGTCTTAAAATTATTTTGTTTCTGGGTTCTGTTAGAGAAGGAAGAATGTGTAGTCGAGTTGGAAACTTTATTAAGAAGCAGCTAGAATCAAAGAATCATAATGTTACAGTGTTCGGTAAGTACACATTCTGATTTAATATGTCATTAAATCAGAAAAATTGAACTTCAATAGGTGAACGCTGCTGACAGTGAACTCTCCAGTATTTATTGAACCTGATAGATAGATAGATTGACTAGTTATTATTAAATTATACTTGCGTGACAATTATTATATCGATAGCGCTTTATGTTTTAGAAAGGTTGTGTGCTGTTTTTCAGTTAAACCTAAGTCACTTTTAGTGAAATTTAAGTCAAATTGTCTGGTTTCTCATTGCACTGAGTGTAGTAGTTTCTCCAAAAAGGTGAAAATAGTCCTGAACTTTTCTTCATTAAAATTTTCAAAGAGCACCTGTTTTTTTTTTTCTTTTCTTTTTCCGGTAAGTTTCAGGAATAAAATTTTTTTGTTTTGAAAATTAGTGGAAGTAGCATCTTGAGTAAGGGTGCGCCTTGTAAAACATGTGCTTTGCTATGGATTATTGAAAACTAGAGTTAGTGTTGTGGTGGGAAAATAAGTGGATTTTAAAGGAATATAAAGTGCTGGAGTTTTGATTTTTCAAATTAGTTAAAACGTTTGAGAAGGCCAAGAATTACAAATAGATATTTTATGTATGAGTTCACGTGGAATTATGCTTAAATATCTTGTTATTGTCGACGATTTTGTGTCTAGAAACAACATTTTGTAATCGGGACTTGCATCAAGAAGTTAAAAGGTAAGTGTTTTTTGATTAGGCATTTCACCTTTGAATTTTCAAGTTTGTGGGAAAGTGTGGTGTTGCAAATAGATATTTCATGTATCAGTTTACAAGGAATTTTGTTTAAGTATGTTATTGGCAACGATTTTGCATTTAGAAGCAAGATGGTTGCCTTTTTGAAACCTGTATCTGTAGTGTTGCTTTGAGAATTTAAGCGGTAAAGTTTTTTGAATACACCTTTTACGATAGGAAAATTTATTTGTGCGATAACTTTTTTGAGATAATAAGGGATATCAATTGGGAGAATTTTAATTATAAGCTTAGGGTGTTTTGTGTTGACTAGGCATTGCTGACATTTTTTGTTTGTATCGTTGTAATAAAAATGCTTTTGTAGAGGGGGTGATAATTTTAAAATTAAACAAAAGAGAAATAGGAACAGCTTTAGTATGGTCCCTTTTTGGCGATTTTTTGATTTGGCGACAAAATCTTGTCGCCAACCCAAGTTTGCCTTGCCGATGCCAATTGTAAACAATATGGCGGATCGGATGGCGCTGGTTCCGAGATAATTGATCGTCGCCGTTAATTTTGCTATGATTTATTTTAATGGCTTTTAAATATTTTTATGAAAAAAAATTAAACAGATAACAAGCTTACATGTACATATAGATTCGGTTTAATAAAATTTAATAACTTTTCTTTTTGTGTGAGGGGGGGCTGTGCCCCCCCTCAACCCCCCCTTTCTCTTTTTAGTTGATTAAATTAAACAATGCAAACAAATAATATTCTAAAGGCAATACCTCACAAAATAACAAAAAAAAATTAAAATACATTTTAGCATTCTGACAAAAGACTACGTAAGCAAAATAAAGAACTAATTCAAATCATAACGAACAATGCTTATCTCGTACCTTAATTAAAATCGCTAAATTGTTTCAATATTGAAATAATAAAATCAAAATATCAAATATTATATTAATAACGGAATTATTTGTTGCTCCTACCATTAACAAATAAACAAAGGTAATAAGGTAAAATCATACAAGCCGGTGCCCACCCCATGTAAACATGGCGACAGTCGCTGGAGCTTGGCGGTTACTAGTCATTCTAGGCAACCAGTGGTCCGTTTTTAACTAAAAAAACCCCAGTGGATTCAGCAACCTAGTTGTACAGCTATCTAAACTAGGCAACCAGTGGTCTGTTTTTAACTAAAAAAACCTCAGGGGATTCAGCAACCTAGTTGTACAGCTATCTAAACTAGGCAACCAGTGGTCCGTTTTTAACTAAAAAAACCTCAGTGGATTCAGCAACCTAGCTGTACAGCTATCTAAACTAGGCAACCAGTGGCCCGTTTTTAACTAAAAAAACCTCAGTGGATTCAGCAACCTAGCTGTACAGCTATCTAAACTAGGCAACCAGTGGCCCGTTTTTAACTAAAAAAACCTCAGTGGATTCAGCAACCTAGCTGTACAGCTATCTAAACTAGGCAACCAGTGGCCCGTTTTTAACTAAAAAAACCTCAGTGGATTCAGCAACCTAGTTGTACAGCTATGTAAACTACGCAACCAGTGGACCGTTTTTAACTAAAAAAAAACAACAACAGTGAACTAAGCAACCTAGTTGTACAGCTAATGTAAACTGGGCAAACACTGGCCCGTTTTCAACTCAAAAAAACATCGGTGGATTAAACAACCTAGTTGTACACCTCTTATAAAGTCAGTATGATTAGAATAGCACGTAAATAGCACTTACGAAAACATAAACACTTCCAATATCAATTTAAAATTCACATTAAAAACCTTAAACATCGAAAGATTCGTTAAAAAAGAACACTTACCTCTATTTTTTTGGTAAATAACCGCTCAGAAATGTCCCCAACACCCACCGGCTTATAACGTACTATATTTCTAACAAACACCCACAAATTCTTTTCTTATATTAACATAACACATTTCATTCCCTTCCATCAATAACGCAAACAATTTCAAATTCCCAAACCTGACGAAACACGTATTCTTTATGGTTGCCAGTCACAACTACCACCGGCAGTTGGCGGTGCATCGCTCACTCTCGCGTCAGATTGTTCGCCAATGATTTGTAAACAAACCATTGACATGTAAACAAGGCACCGTATACGGAATATAGTCCGGTAATAATAACAAATAAAAACTAACAATGCTTATCACATACCTTGATTAAAATCTCTAAATTATTCCAATATGGAAATAATAAAATCAAATTATTTCACTGTATAAAATATTAATAACGTAATTATTTGTTGCTTCTACCCTTAACAAATAAACAATGGAGAACGCAAATATTAATCTGAAACGTACTATCAAAAGAATGCTTATTCATACAAAACTGTATGTAAACAGTCAGTATGAACCTGAACAGCTGTTTTAAATTTAAAAAATAATTAAATAATAATAAAATTTAATGTAAAATAAAGCCATTAAAATAAAACCATAAATCACATGGCAGATCAACCATTTGAACGAACCTCCCGCGCTAAGAAATACACAGGGCTCAAAAAGTTCATGAAAGGAACAAATGATCACGATTTGCCGGACAAACACGAGCGCATCCGTGACGTCACGGAAGAATCCACTTTTAGCCTGAGGTTAGGGTTACCGCTCCGGAGCATCCGACGGCGGGGTTACCATATTGGCATCCTTTATCGCGCCAAGAAAAGTCGCCAAAAATAAAGCGCGCCAAAGGGACCATACTAAAGCTGTACCGAGAAATAAATTAGGAAGCCACAGGAAATGACATGCATTTACTTTTATTTGCTCTTGGATAATAATATCGCAATAATTGTAGATGAAAGTATAATATGTTTTTTGTTGACGATTTTGTGTCTGAAAACAAGATGTTCTCCGTTCTGAAACCCTGGAGTTGAGTCAAGAGTCTGAAGGTGAACCTTTTACAAAACACGGTACTTGGAACAGGTTTGGTGAAAAAAAACAGTGTCAAGAAGGGCAGGTGGGCAATACTAAAGCTGTTCCCTTAAAAATATTGAACTCCTTATGCAGTGGTGGCTAGTGGATTATTTAAATGGAAGTTCACAAAACAAATTCTGTACATTAAATATGCAGATACAGCTATGATGCAACTTACAAGTTGATATATAATTTATGTTTTCAGCAGCTAAAGGAAAACAGTACTTATGTATTATCTTGGCGGTCGTAATGCCAAACTATTTTTTCCTCAAATTTGCTAGCAAACTGTTGCCAATCATATCCCGAACCATCAATAATTTCATTTGTCCGGCATTTCATTCATCCGGTTTTTCATTTATCTTGGCGAAAATTGCTTACCTTGGCGGACTGCTGGGATAATACGTATGTACCAGGAAACAATGCATGCAACTTAAAAATAAAGTAATCTCTAGTGTTACATTTGGTCATCTGGCTAAGTTTTAGCAAAGGTGTTTGCTGAGTAATTTTATTTCAATTTTTCTTTCCAAAGACAATGGTGAAATATGTAATTGCTTTAGCTTCAAAACACTGCCATCTTTATTATTTACACTAGTTTGTAAAAACTGTTGTACTAAAAAATGATAAAAATAAAGAAAATAATAAGAAAGTGCGGGGGAAAATGGATTAACTAACCGAACACAACAAACTGAGGAAGAATTCGGAAGAGGTAACTGAAAAAAAAAAAAAAAAAAGGCCGTGCATACACTGAAAATGTGCGAACAAAATTATAATAGCAACGCCTTACCTTTCCCACAGTTCTATCTACTAATGTTCTCAAAGAGTGGTTTAGAAGGGCGTTTTTTCTATCGCATGTGTGATTGAGGATTTTGTGCTGTAGTAACCTACAATACAGTGCTACCATAAGTTAAGCTAAGCATATTTAATAATAGTGTGTGTGGAGGGGGGGGGGGAGAAAAACTGATGTTTTAAATTGAAAAAAATCTATAATATATTATTAGTGTTTAGTTTTCCTTCGGGGGTTAAAATGCTCATGTGTTCAAGTGTTCAAGTAAAATTCTCATGTGTTCAAGATGTTCATCATGTGTTCAAGTAAAATTCTCATTTTTCATGCACATGATCTAATAAATTCTGAAGCCTAGTCACTCAAGCTACTGAAAAAAAAAAAAAAAAAATCCCTTTAAAAATATATGTCTTGCTCTTCATAATGGTTACTCAACTTTATCCAGTCTTAGTTTGTGCACATTCTAACTTCCTGCTTTTAAAAGAACTTCTACACATCTTGAAAAATATATTTCTTTTTCCTTTTTACCATTTATAAGTTGTTGGGTTTCTTTGAAATTATGGGTAAAACAACTAGTTTTTGGTAGAAATGGGGTTGCTTGAAATTTATTGCTGCAGAAGCACACTTCCTTATCATTAAGCTTATTAGAAACTTGTTTAAAATGCTGGATGCTTAGGTCATTAATTTCCACTAAGTAGAATTTATTACTGTGATTGCATCTGGTATTCAATGGCCTCTTTGTTTTAAATGAGATGTTATCTTTGAGTTTGTTTCAGAAACATTTATTTTATATGTAACTTGAATTTCAATTTATGTTATTTAAGGCAATATGTTAGTAATACTGTATCAGTAAAAAGCATCTTGTGTTTAGTATCCATTTCACTATTGCATTTCATGTTTACGTGTGACTTTTTTTTTTTTACACCTCATTATTATTCACTCATTATTATATATTATATAATGAAACAGCATAAATTGTTCATGTTACTCAGTAAATTAATGCAGTGCAAAATATGAGATTCAGTATTTGATGAATATTTACCTATTAAAAGGTAGTGCATCTGTTGCTACATTACTTATTCTTGTATTATAATTGTTGAAATTGTATGTAAGTTTTTATGGTCTTTATAGTATACTATCAATGTATGTACAGCCAACTCTCTGAAGTCTGCATATCTATAGTTCATAATTCTCTATAATCCATGATGATTTTTAGATGTAAACACCAAAATTTATTATTAAGTTGCATTCTGAAATTAAAGTTAAGTTGAATTGTGGAATTCAAGTTGGCTTTAAAAGAAATCTTATGTTCTTAAAAAAGGTTTTCATATTTTTTGAATATTTCTAATTAAAATTGTCTTTTTATATCTTCTAAATAAATCTTAAGTAGTAAAAATTGAAAAACATGAGTTAAATCATAGTCGACAGGTTTGTGAAAGATGCTTTTAATAACATAACATTTTATTTAAAAGAAGGCTGGTGTTTTACAATGGTTTACTTCATAAGATAACATTCTTGTTACTCACATAAGCTGGTGAAGAAATAACTTCAAGTGCTCGTAAATATTCAGAACTTAGATGTCAGCTGTAAAACTGAGTCAAAAAAAAAAAAAAAATTCCCTTGAAGATGTTTATCTTAAGACTTCAAATATTTAGATTTCTTCCAAAATCATTCATTGGCACTACATCAGGAAATAATAGCAATTAATAGTCTTAAAGATAAAATATTCAAACTCAAATCACTCTAAAACAAACAGCAATTGATTCCATGTTTCTAAAATTGGATAAGTTGTGAAATACATAAAATTAAACTTAGTAATTTTGTTTTTCATGTATTTTATATACATTTTTAATTAATTAAACTATGTTAGAGTATAATTAATTTATACATTTAATCCATTCCTTAGTAATATTACTCTACTTCATAATGAAAGTAAGAGAACATGTAAACATAACAATGATCTATAATCCACAAAGCCTTTGGTCCCACGATGTGTGGGTTTCAGAGACTCGATTGTATATACTGATACTGATTGTTAGATACTGATTTTAGTATAAACTCATTGATTTTATTTAAAATGTGACATTTCATTATTACAAAATGCATTGCACAAGTTGCATGCACAAAATTAACTATGTGATAAAAATATTTTAAAAAGTTGGTTCTTTAGATTTTAGGTGTATTGGGTTTATTATTTATTTATTAAAAGCATTTTTTCCCCTTTTAATAGTGTGTTTGTTTATTTGATTTAAGTTAATGATAAGTTTTATATGCAGGGTGTCTCCAGAAACTGATTTAGACTTTTATTCCTTAAATCTATTGATTATAGACATTACAATAAATTACAAGTCAAGTAAAAAAGGTACAAAATTTTATAGCAACAATTGATATTTTCAGGAGATTAAATCTAAAAATATACAAAATTTTTATAGGATCCTTAATGCATTTAAAGATGAATATAAGTTTCAAAAATTGTTATTATAACTATTAACGGAAGTACAGTTTATTCTATTGTTTCTCTTTAAGCTGATATGTTTATTTTGCTTTGTTTTTTCAATCTCAGATCCTTTGATGATGGAATTTCCCTTGTTAAAGAAACCATTGCATTTTTACAAGCCCGATGAGAAACCTCCTGCCTGGTTAGTGAAATATAATGAAACCATTGAGAAAGCTGATGGGTTTGTTGTTGTATCTGGAGAATATAACCGGTGCATTCCTCCTGCACTTACAAATATGATGGACTATTTCCCTCCAAAGTCTTATCGATGCAAGCCTTGCAGCATTATATGTTATTCAATGGGTAATTATATGTGTTTCATATTTATTTCATCTAGTAGGTGCTGATCAAAATTTAATGAGTCAGCGTATTTAAAAAAACAATTTACTTTGGGCTACAGAAAAGGTAAAAAAAAATTATAATTAAAGATACTATTCAGTGAAGAAAGGAAAGGAGTATCTAGTGTACATTGAGATATTTATATTATAAGCATTTGAAAAAGAGTTGGCAGCTTTTTGCTAACAGTAAAAAAAAACAACAACAACAACAAAAAAAAAAAAAAATCATGGGTAAAATCATACAAGCCGGTGCGCACCCCATGTAAACATAGCGACAGTCGCTGGAGCTTGGCAACCACCAAGCTCCAGCGACTGTCACCAACCATTTTGCACGATCAGCAAAGTCAAAATATTTTAACACATTAGAATTGCACATACATTCCACTAACAAAAACATTAAAACAAAATACAACGTCCATATTTAACCAAAAGAACATCTGCAAATTCAGTAATAGGCAATTTAAAATGAGCAAACAGTGGACAGTTTTTAACTAAAAAAAATATAGTGGATTAAGCAACCTAGTTGTACAGCTATGTAAACTAGGCAACCAGTGGATTGTTTTTAACTAAAAAAACTTCAGTGGATTCAGCAACCTAGTTGTACAGTTATGTAGACTAGGCAACCAGTGGGCCGTTTTTAACTAAAAAAACAACAGTGGATTAAGCAACCTAGTTGTACAGCTAATGTAAACTGGGCAAACATTGGCCCATTTTCAACTCAAAAAAACATCGGTGGATTAAACAACCTAGTTGTACACCTCATATAAAGTCAGTATGATTAGAATAGCATGTAAATAGCACTAACGGAAACATAAACACATCAAATATCAATTTAAAATTCACATTAAAAATCTTAAACATTGCAAAGATTCGTTAAAAAAGAGTACTTACCTTTATTTTTTTTTAAATAACTGCTCAGAAATGTCCCTAACACCCACCGGCTTATAACGCAACAGTCGTAACACCAGCATGCTTTCTTTTATTTACTTTTATATTTTCACTGCATTTCTAACAAAAACACACACTGGCCGATAACGTAAAATCAACATGCTTTCTTTTATTTAGCTTTATATTCACACCCTATTTCTAACACACACACACTTTCTTTTCATACAATAACATAACACATTTCATCCCCTTCCATCCATAACAAACATGAAACAATTTCAAATTCCCGATGATGTACAGGTTTTTTTATGGTTGCCACCCTAAACAACCGTCGGCAAGGTACTTCACTCCCACTGAGCATCGCCTATGATGGCACCAGAACCAAAGCCAAATCAAACATTTAAACAAACATCAAAATGTAAACAGCACCGCATACGGAATATAGTCCAAAACATGTTATCCTACTATATAGTTATGCTGATCCCTGACTCTCTAACAGTTTTGAGCAACTACTTCAATATAAATATTTTACTGCCATTATTCTAAGAAGATTAAAACGTGTAATAACATCTACACCATTTATACAATCCACTTGAAATGTTTCATAATTATTTATAAAAATATAAAAAACAATCTGTGCTACTTTAAAAATCTGAAAATCTACCCTTTACCTAATTTTTAAGCAATTTTTTCCTATTTGCAGATCCATTTTATTTCTGAAAGTCAAAAAAGTGAATCATTTGCGTGACAAAATGAGCTGTTGCAATCAGCATGATGCCATGTTCATCGTGATCATCAGGCTTTGAAAGGAATTACAATTTATTTAAAATAGTGGCACACCTTCAATATACATCCTACCTTGATTTTTGGTGCAAAAAATGCCGTTTTTGACAGTGACAAGGAAACAAAGTGACTGCGAAATCACATTTCCAAATGTGTTTTCCAACTAGAGACATAAATAAATTTTGAATATTCGTTAAAATAATTTAGAGTTAAGAATCTAAACAACATTTTAATTTCAAGAAAATTTACTAAGAATTGATCCCTGCAAATTTGCATTTTTGTAACCGGATACTCTACTAAAATTTGAATATTTGTTAAGAATTTGTTGAAAGAGGTTAAGAATCTAAACCACATAAATTTAAAGAATATTACAACAAAAAATTAAAATGTTAAGACAACAACAAAAAATTTAAATGTTAAGAAAATTTGAATAAGATTAAAAGCAGAATGTAGCACAAAATTCATTTGCATTTCCAAAAAAAGCCCAAATAATACATTTAATTTATGGCTAATTTTGGAGCCAAAATAAATGTAGGATGTATCTTGAAACTTAGCCAAAATAGTTTTTACAGATCCAAAATAGGTTTTACAGATTACAAAGTTTAAATTTTTTTTTCACAAGTAAATAGTGTTCATGGATATAAGAACAGCTGTCTGCACAAAATGAAATATTTCGAATGGGGAAAGTTTCCATAGATTTCCAGAAGAGCATGAAATTTGATTTGGGTTTATAATAAAATTGAAAATGAAGTTACTTATTTTAGGCAGTCAAAGATGAAATATATTGAGTGTAAACATATTTTTATCAAATTTTTTCTAGTGTCCATTTTAATTGCCTCCACTACAGGCTTTGACTTCTAGTAATGTATAATCATTCTTGTACTGATATAGCTCAGAAATATTAGAGTATAGATACTAAATTTCTCATAACTAGCTAAAAATTGGTATACATGTTCAATAAGATGTTTGGTATAACATCAAAAAACTCCACACCCTTTCCCTGCTTGCATCAGGAGAAATGGCCATGTTAAATGGTCAAAAGTGAAAACAGTTTTCCAGTTCACAGAGTTGTATGAACTTAGTTATATTACTTGTGTAAATGGCAAATTCTGCTATTTTAAGTGGTTTGCAATCAGAGGGACGTTCGAATTCCTTAAAAAATGTCCCATTTTAAAAGCAGGATCAGGTATAACTTGTAAACCTTTTTTTCAGGTTTACAATCAAGTATGTGTTAATGAATTGGTTGCACGTAAATCAGAAACTAAAAAAAAAAAAAAAAAAAAAAATGAAAAGAGAAACATGGAAAGCAATTCATCATAAAATACAATCCAATTTATCATACAGATTAAGTGTAGTTAAATTTTTAGTTTGTGTTCCAAAAAAAAAAGTTTACTATATAGAGACATTTTCTGCAGATTAATTTTACTGTATTATTATTTTTTAAATTGTCATATTTTGAAAAATAATTATCAATTTAATATACACTGAAAAATTTTTAACACAAGACTGAGGAGACCAAAATACCTTTTCGTATTAAAGATTTGTAAAAATGAGAACAAGACTCACCAATATCTTCGATGTTGTTATATTTTATTTTGACTTCCTGTTAAGCTACAAGTAGGTTGCATCCATTGGGATAAAAAGCAAGTAAAAAATTATTATTTGGGTGTTGATAAAAAATCAGTTATCTTTTTTTGAAATGTATTTTTCACAGAAATAGAGGAGAAACCTTTTGGATGATATTTCTAGGATGACTACAGAGGGAGAAACACATAATGTGGTCTGTGAAGGAAGAGGAACCCATTCTCAGAAGTTAAACGTTTTTACAAATACATTCTAGTGATTTTTTACAAACATACCACTGAAGATCAAAAATGAACTTTTTTTGTTAAACAATTTTTGTTTTGTGTTAAAAGGAAAACAAATGTATTAAATTGTACATCTTACAGTCTGCACTGCTGTGTCATTTTGTGTTAACTGATTTTCCTTGCTAAGCGTTTTTGTGTTAACATATTTCACTGCATATTTTTTCTTTTTTAGGCCCAGGAGGAGGTTCCACATCTGGTATGCAGCTGCGCTATTTTTTAGGTGAACTTGGAATGGTTACTCCGGGCTTCATGTATACCATTCCAGCTGTGCACCAGGCTTTCTCTGAAGATGGTACCCCCTGTTCTTCTAATGACACTGCCATTTCTAAATCTGATAGATTAATTTCAGAATTAGAATGGTATGCAACTGCACTGAAGCAGCACACCGAAAAGAATGGCCTCCCATAATTGATTTTTTTAAAAAGAATTTATGAAACTTCTTTTTAGTGCATATTTATAGAAGGGTGAATCAAATATTCAAATTGTGTATATAAAAGATAATTTTTGAAATAGTATTTACAGAAAATGAGCCTTGGAAATTCTTAAATTCAATTTTATTTTTAAATGTACTATGGAAAAGTCAAGTGCCTGTGGTTCTTGAAAGTGTTGATGAATATTGTTAAAGTTATGTACTTTTTAAGTTATATATATGCAAATTTAGTTCTTTAAATTCTTCTACACTTATTTTTAAAATTATTGGCTAGACACTTAGGGAATTAAACTATAGGTAATCTCAAGCATTAAGGGTACCTAAGCAAGTCTCCTTATAAGAATTAAAATGTGATTGAGACCTTGAGCAAGCATCTAAGGCAGAGTTTCTAAAACTTTTTTCTGAGATAGAGCACTTTGAGAGGGTCTCTGGATTTTAATTCTCTGAACCTCTTTGAAATAGGCAAATAATGTATAGTTGTTCTCATGGTCCAATTTTCAAGCAGCTTTAAAAATTAAAAACTGAAAATAATTTTAGTAGGAACATTGGTTTTTAGAAAAAAGAAGCTGTTAATATTACTATGAGCTTTAAAATTAAAACATATTTTGTAATACCTGTGTGTTTTTTAAGTGATATTAATTGTTCATGCTCTGCAATGAAAAATGGAAGTATGTGAATAGAATTTTACATCACAGTTGCTTGGAGGGTTAATGGTACAACGTATGTAAATCTGAGGCTAGTGAATTCAAGGCTATGTCTGCAAAATACTTTTTTGTGGAGGCTGTGCATAGCAAAGTTTAAGAAATCACAAATTAGGGTATCCACATATTAAGAAACTTCTTATTTACTATCTTACTTAATCCTAATCTTTTAAATACAATCTGCTTATTTTCTGTTGATTTATTAATTTTTTGTAGCTTTGTATTTGTATTTTCACTTTAAATGTTTAATTCTCAGTAGTTCAATTTAAATTTTACATTTGAAAGTGTTTTAATTTTATTTTCTAAAAAGTCTATAAATCTTGTGCTTAACTAAAATGACGCATATGTTTTTTTCCCCCCTGTTGTTTATTCCTTGTAACCATTGTCCTTTACCTTCTCAATAAAATGGGACATTTTTATTAGCTTTTATTTTTTATTTTTAAGGGAAAGTAAGCATTATTTGTGTACAATATTAGAATATTTCTCTAAGCCAGACTTAGGCTGTGAGCATGAGGCCAGTTTTCATCTTCATGTAGCACCTTTAAAATATTATAGTTGTGCTACTCATTTATGCAGGTTGTCCCAAAAAGGTGGTTCACAGTTTCTGCAGTACCTTTAAAACACGATCATTCAACATTATTTTTTCCCTTCTTGAACTATTGAAAAGTGGTTTAACCCATTCCAGACGGCTACAGAATTTGGCAGAAGTTACCAATGGTTTGAAAACTGCCACTGCACAAGTTATCTTGGAAGACAGCAGATTTTCAACACTAAGCTTATTTACATTAAAGTTTCTCATATAGTGTTCCATATTATTTTTTGCATGATGATACTGCATATGCACATTCGCCACCCATTGCAGTGTATTTTGCATTGGTATGTATGCACAGTGCCCACCTGGAAAGGGTTAAGCCAGCCTATATTTATTTTCATATCTCTGATATTTTTTAGGATACAATTCTCAAATTTTGTTTATCATTGCATTTGTACAGGGGTTATACAAATTAAAAAAGTGTAACTTTTTGAAAATTAACAATAAGAATTTTTTTAAATGTAGTCTGTTTTTCTACATTATTTTGAGCATTTTTTCAATTTACAGTGCCTACTTATTTTTATTTTTTATCTTAACAACAAAAAAATAAAAATAAAATAAATTAATAGATAAAAATTAAAGCATGTTACCACCTTTTTGGGACATCCATTTAAGATCCCAATTGAGTGTCACTACTGAAACTGTATTTTCAACTTTTATTCTCCTTCAAATTTCAGTATATCTTCAGACATTTTCATTGATTTAAAACTTAATTATAATATTAAAGCTTAATTGAACTTGTACATCTGTGCCAGGTACACTGTCTTCGCTCTCGGAAAGTGTCAACAATAAAACTATGCCAAACAACTTTTAAAATTATAAGAATACTCAAAATTTCTATCCTTTTATTTATATGCATGTATTTGCTTAGTGTAATTAATATACATAAATTAAAAAATATGTATTCTGTTTCTTTATTGAAAAGAAAACTATATTTAGGTCACTGCTCTCTGTTTTTATTTATGTTTCTACATTTTGTAAAATTTTATTTTTTAACTTATTTTCTCCTTTTGCTAATACATCCCTCCCGGATTTAAACTTTTATTCTCTGCTTTTCTTACTTTTTACTCCTTCTGAATGACAACTTTTTTTTGTCTATATATATATTTTGTGTTTACTTTTCCTTTTCTCTCTCTCAAGCCTGTGTGGAAGTAGGAACTTTTTGTATCTGAAGAAGGGTGGACACTTTGTACCACCCAGAATATTTGAACTGTACTATTTTTATATATGCATATTGTTACAAAGCTTTTTATTAATTTAAACTGTTTAAATTGTTAAGTTTATCACAGTTTTCATCCCAAAAAGTATATATTAAATTGTCTAAGGTTGTAGATGAATCAAATATAGAATTTAGTCTAATTCTATATTTAATTTATGTACATAGATGACGTGACATTTTTTTTTTCTTTGCGAAAATATGCATTTGGGATTATGTTGTTGAGAAAATTATACTCACAGTGTGTCTTTAAAAGTTTAAACAAATTAATAAGTTATAATCTTCAAAAACTTTCTTATAAAAAAAGCGTTTTGCTTATACCGTTTTGTGAAAATAGTCTTAGCTTCATTAAATTTCAACTGCTGAACAAATGGCCACATGAGCAGTATCTAATTTGTAACAGTTGTTTCATTTGGAAAAAGAAAAAAAAAATTAATTGTATACAGTTTTTGCATTTGTTTATTGCTTGAAAGCATTGTTATACTCGCTTTTAGAATGGTGCAGGTTTCCTCTCTCTGTTATATACTTTCAATAAAAAAGTAATCATAATGTGACAAAACATAGGTACTCCTTTTAATGAAAACTCACTACTATTTTGAAATTTCTTAAAAATCACTTGTCATATCAACTAATTAATAAATACTTTGAGTAACTTTTTAATGAAGGAATTTGTATTATATTGTGTTTGTTTCAGAGCAATTCTACTTATTAAGCATTTTTCATAAAAATTATCTATTATACACTATATATATATCTATTTATATAATATGCTAATGTATGCAGTACCAAAATCGATGATATTTTCACGCTGCGAACAGCAACAGCTAGATGTAAACATAAGTGCAATAAGAATAACGCATGTGTGAAAATCCAAATTAACAATTCAATGACATCCAATGGAGCAAGCATATGTAGTACACAGTAGCTAGATTGCAAAATAATAATGAATACACAAAAATGCAAGATCTTTCGGACTTTTTCACAACTTTAAAATATCCAATTTTCAATACTTGGCACATTAATCGTGCATCTAAAAAATATCAGCATGCATTGGGCTAAAGCGCATTTTAGCTATTTGCTGTTCCAACATCGGCTTTTATGATGATACAAAAATGTGTAGAAACCCTAATTAAAAAAAAAAAATTCATGGCAAATACTGTTAAAAAGCATATTTTAACTATTTGCTGTTTCAGCATCGACTTTTATGGTGACAACCAAAATGTGTAGCAGTGGCAAGCCTAATTTAAATAAATTTATATATATATATATATAACTAACAAGTAAAACACAAAACATACTACAAATAAGACATATCTCGCATAAAAATATAACAGCTATTAGCAAGAATTAGAAACCAGATTTTGAAGCCAAATAAAGTGCAAGAATTATTGTGATAATATAATGGAACGGAAATTATAACCACTGTCACCATCGTCAGGGGCCACAAACAGTGGATTATAATTTACAGCAAACCAAATAGTAGGGTTTCGGTTGTGTGGCATATCAGAAGAGATATTAACTCCACACATCTGGGCCCTACCCTACTATATAAAGGAAAGAAGAAATCAAAAAGATAACAAAAATTAGAAATATAATTTTACATACCAGACCTTGAGCACATGGAAATTTCATTTGAACAATTGATATGTGTTGCCAATGCTAAGAATTGTAAAAAGTGAAAAATGGTGTTGCCACTAAATAAAAGTGTAAAAGTGGAAAGAAGAAAGTATAGGAGTTGCCAAATACTAAAAGATATATATATATATATATATATATATATATAGATATATAAGCCATATTTATGTTTAAAGCTATTAAAAAATGTAAATTTTTGTGTGTGTAAGTTAATTTTTATTAGAGTTCCCTCATGTAAAACCAGTCAAAAGTTGCAGAAAAACACTAAAAAAAGTGGCTAAAAATATTAATTTTAAAACTTTTTTTTTTTGTATGATAAAAGAGATAGATACATTAAAAATGCATTAGTAGATTTAGTAACAGTTTAGAATTAAATTATCTCGAAAATTATCTCTTAAAATAATTAGAATTATTTTAACCTTCTAATGCCCACTATAAGAAATTCCCAAGCAAAAATTATTTTTTCATTGAAATGGTGTTCTTTGCAGTCAAATAATGTAAAAATAATATAAAACTGTGAAAAAAGTTATTTATGTTTTTTTTCAATGGAAGTACGATGATTTTAAAACTCTTCTAAACATTGTAAATGCATTTTTTTTGAGAAGTTATTTTTTATCTAGCGAAAAAGCATATATATATTCTTACACATAAATGACATTTATTAATTTTTTCTTCATATTAAGTAATCGTAAAATAGTAAAAGCCAAGTTTCCTATCTTATCATTGGAAATTTGTTTTCTTTGTTGACTTTATCTATGTTGTTTCTAAATTATTTTTCATCTATTAATGCTGGCATCTGTGGACCAAACTATATTATTAATTAAAAGTACTAATATTATTAATTAAAAGTACAATTAATAGTTTTATGACTCCAGAATTACATTTTAAATCATTTTCCCATAAAAAATAGCATTTAAAGGATGGTAGCATATGTGCTACCATCGGCACTGGAAGGTTAAATATTTATCAGAAGGGATATGATTTTACCATAAAGAGAGCCATTATATTTAAAATTTTTGTTATTAAAAGATTTTATGTTTAATAAGATCTAATTTGAAGCTTAATTGTTTTGAAGAAGTTGTTAAATTGCTTCGGTAATCATTCAATAGCTTCATAGAAGAAAATCAATAATTTCCTTTAAATTTTATTAACTTTATCTTTTTTTTTTTTTTTTTCAAAATTTCTGATCAGCATAATTAATAACCTTAACAAGTTTGATGGCAAAATTTAAAATATTTCTTAAGCTGTTCACTTCCATTGCAGAGAAAATTTCCCTTTTATGCTTAGTGTTGTTTCTCTGCATAGGGTGTAAAAGCCCTTCCATGGTCCTGTACTGCTATGTAACATTAATTAATTTATTACCTAAGCTTATTACTATTGCATTAGATGAACATATAAAACATAGTATTTTCTGAGTTAGTTCATGATAGAAATTCTTAACTGACACATTCCAAATTTACAGTTTATAAGACTTTACCATGAGATTTAATTTAATGTTAGGTATGAAGTACAATTAGAGCTAATTATTATTGAATTTTTATGTGTATTTTTAAATGCTTGAATCAAAAGAAAAAATATATATGTTGATTTATTGTTGATGTCAAGAATGTGCATTTATTATACTGCATTTTATGAAAATCTGTGACTTTTATTACAAACGTGAATGAGCTAAAATTGTGTTTTCTTATCTACAATTACTATATGGATACTAAAATTTTATGCGTTATACTTACTGTGATTTTATTGAAATCCAATGACTTTTATGTAAATGTTATGTTAGTTTATGATTTCCATTTAATTGTTTACATAATTTTATTTTGTTAGTGCATGATTTTATGGTTACATTTTATGAAAATAAATTATGGTGGTGATGTAAAATTAAAGTAAAAATGAGATTTTTTTTGTAGGTTATTTATGCATGTTTGTGCTTTGTAATTTCTAAAATAAATAGTTATTTTACGTATACTACTTTTTCTCATTTCACATAATCCTGGCAGAAGAATTTTCTGTATCAATCAGCAACACCAGGATCACAAACCAAAATTTATCTGCGACCTTAATGGAAATTCAGCTACATTATTCTACAAGTTATAAAATAATCTGCTGTGCCCGCTGCCATGCTGTACAGTTTCTGCTACAAGGCACATAATAATTCTTGACAAATAGAATAATCATTTATAAAGTAATATTTTTTAAAGCTAGAAATATTATAAGCAGTCAATTATTGTTATTTTATCAAACAATGATATATTGTATGATATTTCATATAATTGAAATTAAAGTTTTAACTTGTTTTTGTAACTTCATCAATTTTTGAAAGTACATTTGAGTGAACTGAAAATTTTATCTAAAGTTGCCTACAAAATGAACTTTTTCTGTTCCTTTTTTTCTTTACTTGGTAAGTTTTGTAGATATTCCTAGGGATTGGTGGAATTCAACCCCCCCCCCTACCCCCAAGAGGGTAAAATAATTAAAACTTTGTAAAATAATACTTATCAAATTTAACATGAGTTTTGATTAAAAAAAAACTACGATCTTCATCAGTAGCAGTAGAAGTCTGTACACAGATTGGGACAGGGGGCTCCATCTTCTATTTTTGCAAAATGAAATCTAAGTTTTACATGGTGGGCTTAGCCCCCACACTGTTTACACTGATGTCTTTTACTTTTTCACTGTAAAGCTTAGCACTACAACAATTCTGATTTAAAAAATAGTGCACTGAAACAAAATGGTAATTTACATGTATTTAAATTGAACTAAAAATATAAAAAAAACCTATATTTTTTTGGCCATAATATAGAGGTATAAAGTATTCTTATTTAATTATATGATTTTTCAACCTTGTTTCTTAAATACAATTGCTGACAAAAAAGTTTTTTATTTTTTGCCGCCTTGCTTTCATAGCATTAATTTCAGTAATAAAACACTCAAAAATCTGTTAATTTCAAAATTAAGTTAAATAACTTCAGATCTAACAGACATACATAAAAAAATACACAATATGCATGTTTAAAGTAGAACATAGGTGAGTGGAAAGGGTCCACCTTTCTTTGCAAAAAATTCCAATTTCCATACACACAGAACCTGCTTGTGTAGAGGCTGAAACTTTTAATTTCATCTTTTGTAGCTTTTTTTTTTTTAAATTTAAATTTGGGGCTTTCTGTCACTTTTTAAATGGAGGCTTTTGTGGTCCTCCCAGTTGAGAATTTGAATATTTTTCTAGTCTGAAAATTTTGATATTAAGTCACTTGCTTATGCCTACAGAATTTCTACAGCTGCTTCAGAAAATTACCATGCTTCTAAATAATTGAATTAAAATTATTAATTATAAAAGAATTTTATAAAATGCTAATGTAAATGTTTAAAAATTATGTTCATCTTTGACTGTAATGCTGCACTTGCATGTTAAATTTGTATTTCTGAGTCAGATAGGAAATTATGAAAATGCGTATGTAATAGTTTAATGTAAAAATGATTAAATTCATTTATCGGCTTGTGAGCCGTTTATTTCTAAGATTTGTGTGCTTGATATCTTGCATCTGATTATCTACTAAGTCCATGCCAAATGCTGTAGCAAGCACAATAATTTATTTTTATTAGTGGAAAGAAGAAATAACACAACTGTGGAAAGAAGAGGACTTAAACCTTTATTCTATTTAATCACAATTGATTAGTGGAGTATTGTGAATATTCAGTCATCAGAACCATTTATTTTTATAAAATGAAGACATATTTTATTCATTTAATGAATATTATTCCAACACTAATTAGTAATTCTTAAAATAAAAATCTATGAAGAAATAGTATTTACTACTATAAATCATAGTGTGTAGCTGAAGATCTTAATAAAAATTGCAATACAAAATATCAAGATATTAATGCAATCTGGTAGGATATCCTTGCACTCAGAGTATGCCAACTAGCGTACCTTACCACCTTAACTAAGGCTGCTGCTATATTCATAAAAGCGATGTCTAGGTATAGTAAAGTAGCCATACGCTGCTGAATGAAACCGCGAACGGCGCCACCTGGTGGAAAACTGCAAAGTTAGCATTTCTATTTCGAAAACTTAACGAGATAGGGAAAAGAAGCTATTTACATAGTTGTAAGATCACCGATTTAGTACGAAAAGACGCCTTGTAGACATTAATGGGAAGAATAGAACGGTTATAGTGCGCATTTTTTTTTCTTGATTTCCTACAATTACGTGACAAAACGATCTGAGAAAGGAAAAAGCAACTCTTTTTAACGATTCTATACCTTTATTTGAGATGTCCAAACTTCTCACCGTCAGCTACAATGCATATTTGGATCCTCGTTTCAATGTCACGTTGCACACGTTGGAGCATAGAGCGTGATACGTTGACACAGGCGTTCGTAATGCGTCCTTTAAGATCCTGCAATGTTTGCGAAGGGGGTCGCTTACACTTGCTGTTTCAGGTATCCCCATACAGGAAAAAGTCCAGTGGAGTCAGATTAGGCAAATGTGGGAGCCACACTTCGAAGCTACCATGACCAATTATTTAGTCCCCGATTCCTTGATGAGATACGGCTTTACCGGAGATGTTTCGTGAGCAGGCGCGCAGTCATGTTGAAACCACATATTTCTAAGAACGGCTCCACTAAATCGGATATTGGATTCTATAACAATCGTAAATATAACGTGCAACCGTTAACGTGCCATCGTAAAATATTGGGATGATAAGCTTGTTATGGTAAATTGAACACAAAACGTTAATAGCGAACCGCATTTGATGTCGAAAGTCGATGAAACATCTAGGATTTTCCAGTGCCCAGTTATGGGTGCTTTGCCGTAGCTTTGCCTATTGTACGTGCCATTCCGTTAAATCTTGCCTCATCCGTCCACACTATATCTGCCAACAATATTGATTGAACCTGTATCTGATTCATGACGAAACTGCACTATGCATAGCGTCGCTTGGCATCGTTCTGTTCTTCGCATTAATGTCTACGGTGTAAACGCCATTTGGTATAAAAAGTGTCAACTCCCATCTTGAAGGGGAGTACCTGACGGGAGCTGGGGGATCAGTTAAAAATTAGGTTTCTGTAAGATCGTCGCGTTGGTCAGGGACACAGGGAGTGGGGGGGGGGGGGAACGTTCCTGACACCTGTTACCCAGCTATTTTGTTAGGAAGGAAAGAGTGCCCATATTTGACCGCAAAGCTTTTGGAACACCTTTAAAGGCCGTTAAAAGGGCTAAATTGTGTGAACAGCGGTGTGCTGTATCGTCATAAAAGGTAGATCGGCGGATACGGATATGAAAACGAATAGTTTTTTTTTTTTTATATCCGTGGATACGGATATTAAACGGATCATTTCTTTCTCATATCCGAGAATACAAAAATGAAACGGATCGCTTCTTTCTCGAATACGAATACAGGAATTCAAATACGGATGACTTTGTTTGGGAATTATTAGAACACGTTATCTTATTTTTAAACGAACATTTGTTTTAAAATTGAAAAGAAATTAACCTTTTCTGCTGTTATTTCGATATGTGACCCCCTCAAATCTTTCATGTGCCCCTCCAAATTTTCATTTGGTATGGGAGCGGTGATAATTCTTCTTTAGAAAGCTAAACTTTTCCTAAGTATTTTAAGAGTAGCAATCGGTGGGGGGGGGGCACGTGTCCCCTCTCTGTCCCCAAAACTTTTATTTTAAACATTTATTTGACGGGTCATTTTTAACTGTTCCAAAAAAAAAAAAAAAAAAAACCTCCAATCTGCGTCTTGAGAAAATATTATTTAAAAGAAACTATTCACTGTCAGATTAGCTTAAGTTAAACAAGGTTATTTTTTAACCACTTCGTTTAAACAATTTTTCTCATTCCCAACAGGTTGTGGTTTTAAATGCTTTCTAAACATTAGTGTTTCTTTGAAATATTTATTCATTTTTTATTTTATTTTTTAGTGCAATACAAAGTATTTTATGCAAAAATGTTTTATTTGTTGAGCGAAAGTGAATAGGATTTTCCCTTTTCTTAATAATACTCTCAAAGTTTTACATCAAGTTATATTAATCGTTATAATAGATTTTTTGCATTCTTTTTTATCTTGCTGTATTTTATTCATATATGAAGTTCAATATTTGATAAGTTATCCTTCTAAATATTTATAATTCACCATTCTTGCGTATTTCAGCAAGTTTTTTTCAGTTTATCTTAAAAGTTAAATAAGGTATAAGTTTTATAAAGAAGAGAGCTTTATAGGATATAAATTTATCTAATAAAAAATAAGAAAAAAATTAATCAAGTACCTTTTACATTGTAGTATAAATAATTTTTACTAATTTCATGACAATTAGTAAACGGCTGAAGTGCATAGGTCTAGGGTTCTGGCCTACCGCGCGGCCGTTTTCTCCAGCTGTAACGTGAATTCGGGTTAGAACCCCTCAAAAAGTCCACCGCCCAAGGCATGCCTTAATTAAGCAGACAACCCTTGTGTAGATCTGCCTTAACCCCAAAACCTAAATAACTTTTATGATCATTTACAGTGAAAGTAAAAAGTTTAATATTTTTAATATTAAATAAAAATCATAATCACTCTCAATCCCTATAATCGAGGGTGTCTTAAAAACAGTGGCCTATGGTTTCCTTCTTTAAATGTTGATCTAAGACATATGGAATGAATTACATAGTTATTTTATGATATCGAATAAAATTTTCAGGAAATTAAATGTAAATAAATACAAACTTTTATTTTTTATACAGCCCTCTTACAAAAATTCCCATTAAGTAAAATATACCCCCATATATTAATGAGATGATGTAGAAAGTTTCAGATTTTCTTACTAAAGGTTTACAGATATGTTTCAATCACAGTTGGTGAGGGAAAATAATCTTTGCAATATCAATAATAGTATAAATACAATTATTAAAACTATTATAGTAAAACTAATTAACCATTAATTAGATTAACATTTTAAGACATTTACATTTTACATTTTAAGAAATGAGTTTTAAATCATTTTAAACCTACAATCTAGACAGTTACTGGAAGCAAAAATATGCTGTAATTGTGTATACATTATACTTTGCAAAAGGTGGGTAAAACGGGACAAAACTTGCTAAAATTTGTTCAAGAAGGTAAACAACAGTAAATAGTATTTTGGGCAAATTATATATATATATAATATATATAATATGTATAAGTTCACACCCCCAAACACGAATTAAAACAAATATTTTTATGTATAAGTTTTCCCCAGTAATTATTTATTTAAGTTTTGTAAAGTTAATAATAATAGTAATAATAATTTTTAAAAATTCCCCTAAACTAATACGGAGCTGAGCCCTTAAAAGAAATATACAACATAGGCGATATGGACTGCGATATCTAAATGACATAATTTTGGAAAATTTTGCCCAACTATTATTTAGAATTGCTTACCTTCTCTAAGCGGTTAAATAAAGATTAGTATTATTGTTTTTACTTTTTTGAACGCGTGAAGTCGGCATTGACAAGCACGAATTAATATATAAAACTTGGCACAAGTTTTATCAAATTTTGCCCCGTTTTACCCATTTTTGCAAAGATATATACTTACTTAATGTAAAACTTACTGTGAATTAATTCATAAAGGGTTACTTCAATCAAAGTCTTATTTAGAAACATCTGAAATATATTATGATTTTGGTTCTCAATTAATTTAGGTAAAAACGAAGAAAATGAAGACAGTTTTTTTGTAAATGAAAAATTCTATATGGGATTTGATACAGTAAAATCCCGCACAGTTCTCCCGTTCAATCCGGTGTACGCCTGCCTCTGTTTCGTGTGTGGGTGAAAATGACGCTCACGCCCCTCTGCTTGTTATTTCAAACAGGGGAGAAAGAGAAAATCTCTTTCTCTAACCGTTTTTAGACTAAGGGCTCGCTCAACCTGGACAAAAGGAAGTGCGTTTTTTACAGGACCCCCTATTTTGCACCCACTTTTCCTGACCAGATGCGTAATCAATCACTCAGTTCTTTCCTTCAAAATTATACGAAAGCAGCCTAAACCATGTCTACAAGGTGTCTTCGTATTGTTATCTTTTACATCGAAATCTTAAACCCATTTATGCCTAGCGTCCCTTTTTTGGGACGGCATTTTCGCTATCAGTCGAAAACGTTATTTATTTTTCCTAGCCTTTATTCGCGAATATTGAACCTCAACCCCACAAAATATTTTAACATAACCCAGTAGGATGTTAACATTTCAATTTTTATACATAATGATTTTAAAAGAAATCATCCCTTGTCCAAGAAGTTGACATCAGAAATTTAGCTATTATTTCTAGTATTGGCAAAAATCGAAGAAAGTCGCTAAAATAACTGGGCACGAATGGGTTAACAAAGAGGGCGTCGCCGTACGGGAAATGCTTCGGAAATAAAAGAAGAAATTAAGGGGGCTAAAGGACAGACATACCATAGAGATATGAATACAAGGAGATGGCATTAGCTATCTTTAACACTGAACGAAATGAAGTAACTGTGTTGGTCTAAGTATGGCGGATCATTTTATTGGTTTCTTTTTAAATAACAGTGCAAGATGCACGATTTTACGGATGAAAAAGTAAAGATGCAGAATTATATGTTACAATAATTCTAAATATAAAATCTCAGCATTCTGCAGTTAAAAGTTTTACAGTTATGTCAAATACGTAATTTCTTGGCGCCAACTTTGGCGACATTACTTCTTTAAAATTGGAGCTGTCACTATAGAATACCACAGTCATATTGCAATATGTCTAAGCAATATGGCGGATCGGTTACAGTTTCTGCTTCATTATCGGCCTGGTATTTATATCACTATGAGACATTCTGTAGACTGTGTATCCGCGAGAGAAGCGAAAGAATGTAGCTGTAGTAGTAATGTAAGCTGTGAATTGTAAGAAGAATAGTAGATTACTTAATAAATTTGTTATGTTTTTGTTAAATAGTATCCCCATGCAAAAACCCTTAACTGGTTAAAAATTTTTGACGCAGCATTTTACTTTATAGCTCTATGAATTTTAAATATGTGTCTTAAAAATAATGATCTCAAATTTTGAGTAACGCCTTGTTGGGATTTTTAAAGATTTGTTTTTAAATTCCATTACAGTTACTTTCGTTTTATTTTCTAAAGAAGATTTACGCATTTAAGCAATGCTTTTAATTATGAAATACACTGTCAAATATATCACACTTTCACTGAGTCTATATAATGTATTCAAATGAATTTATTTCAATAATTTAACTTATCTTTTGCGTCACGCTATCCAAAAAGGCAAGCAAAATTTTAATATACATTTCACTTAGTTTGGTTTCTATGACACTAGCTAAATATTTACGTAAATTTTACTTGCCCTTTTAGATAGCGTGACGCAAAATATAAATTAAATTATTGAAATAAATTCTTTTGAATACATTATATATACTCAGTGAAAGTGTGATATATTTGACAGTGTATTTCATAATTAAAAGCATTGCTTAAATGCGTAAATCTTCTTTAGAAAATAAAACGAAAGTAACTGTAATGGAATTTAAAAACAAATCTTTAAAAATCCAAGCAGGGCGTCACTCAGAATTTGATATCATTATTTTTAAGACCCATATTTAAAATTCATGGAGCTATAAAGTAAAATGCTGCGTCACAAATTTTTAACCAGTTAAGGGTTTTTGCTTGGAGACGGGCGTAGCCATGGGGGGGGGGGGATATCGGGATATATCCCCCCGAAATTTTTGGATTAGTTATGAAATCCCGTCTATTTATACACATATAAGTTCATACCCCCCCCCCGAAAAATTTTCCTGGCTACGCGCCTGCAGATTGATATCATTACTTTTAGGGATATGGTCAGAAGATAATAAATTAGTTTCACGGGCGAATTTCAGAAGTTTGCTTGACACTAAGTTATGTAAATAAAGATACAAACCTGTTTTCATTCAGTATCAGTATATTTGATTAAAAAAGTCCCAGCAGGTTCTTTTATAACATGTAACAGAAATTGACATGTTTTTGTGAGAATTTTATAATAAGAGGCATAATACTGATTATAATCAATAATTTTTTGAGTAATTTTCTATTTATAATTTGGGTCGAGTACAGATTAGTATCCCTGCCGCCATCTTTGATTTTATTTCATAAATTTGCATTCAGTTTAATGCTAAACGTAAGTTAACTTTTTACTATAATTATATAAGTATTGGGCCCCATCAGTGGCCGAGCGCATAGCGCTCTGAACTGGGAGACGGAAGGTGCCTGGCTCGAAACCAGGTTGCGTCCGCCGACCTAATCGTTCGGAGTTTTCCGTGGCTTCCTCCAAAACTTAGCGTAAATACGGTTTAAGACCACCACGGAGGGCACCCGACCTCTCGGCTTAAAGCCTACGTGTAGCTAATCGCCCGTAATTCTAGAACAACAACAGTAATGTATAACTATTGGTTCTATTGTTTTAATGCATTGTGATTCATTAATTTGCATTCAGTTTAACGATAACCGTAAGTTAAGTTTCGTTAAAATTATTAATGTAATAATCTCGTTCTTAATTAATGATAATCTAGTTACTCGTTATATTATTTTAATGCAATGCAATCTAGTAATGCAATGTTTGCTTTCAGTTTAAAGCTATCCCTAAGTCAAATTTTTAACTATATTATGATACACTATAAGTTTTTAACTAAGTTAATGATACATCTCAAAATTGCTGATTAAATTAATTAATGACTAATGAATCATTAATAAAATAGAAAATTACTCAAAAAATTATTGTTTATAATTCGTTTTATATCGCTTTTTAGAAAACTAACTCCATACTATGTTTGTTTGTTTTTTTACCAGTTGACAATTTCATTTTTTTAGAGAACGTTTAGCTGAACTAATCTAATGTAAATTTAGATTAATTAATCAAATTTCTATCTGAAAAGTATTGAACAAAATTTTAAATCTGGCATTTAAAGGAATACAAAATAAAAGTGAGAAAACCTAAGATTTGGAAAAAATATTGGTCTTAAAATTATAATTCAATAATTTCAATAAATTTTATATATACATGAAGAGTAAAAGAATTATTATTAAAACTAGTTAGTATGTAAAACTACTATTTATTTTCCTTTGAATACTAAATAATAATTATTATTAATTAATTATGTGAGCTTTCTGAAGAAAAAAAAATTCATTGAAATATTAATAACATATTGAATTTTCCAAATAGAGTTAATAATATTAGAAAAATAAAGACTTAATTTAATTAGAAATAGCTAACAGAATAATAGAGAAACGAAATACTTAAAAAGTTAGGAAGGAGTTTTACTAAAAAATACTTAAATTAATTATTTTTTAATTCAAAGTCTTAACAATTTTTAATTATTAATTATAGCAAAATAAATTACAGAAAAAATAAGTAAAGTATATAATAATCCGTTATTATTTTTTAAAATGAAATAAAACAAAAACGACAATAACACAAAGCTCATCTCGCAAAAGTGCGACGTCGGGGACAGAACTCAAGTCATCTGGTCAGAAAGCGGAACGTAGTAGCTATCTAGGACCAAACTGGTTTATCATATAAGTTAACTTGTACAAATCTGGTCACGGATCTACTGACATCTGGGATAGCTGAAAGCGAAAAGCAAAAGGAAACAGAAATATTATTAAAAGAGTGACTAATTTAAAACATAAGGGATAACATATTCAAAGATCCAGAAGAGAACTTTTAAAAATAGAAAAGTTACCTGTAAATATAAGTGCCGCGAAGTTTTACGGTTGGTTGGTTGGGGCTGGCTGTGTCACTCGTAGAACTGTCGTTCTACATGATTCTCATACGTAATCTCATAGTATTCTCATAGTTATTCTGATAAGTAGTATAGTAAATCATTTGTAAGTATTTCATTTCAATTACTACTCAGAAAGCGAGAAGACAACAGTACTAAATCGCTGATGCTCTGTAACTTTGTAAATCGCTTTTTTTTCCGCATCTCGTTCCGTTTTCGAGATAAGAATGCTAACTCCACAATTTTCCACCATGTGGTGCCGTGGGCTGTTTCATTCCGAAGCGCAGGGCTATTTTACTACATTTAGCCACCAATATGAATATAGCAGCAGCCGTTCCGATGTGGGAAGGGCGTAATTCTTGAGGGAGGCGCGTGACCGTCGTAGGACCATTACTTAACTTATATGGTAGGACGGTATTGTGCTTGAAATGGATGAATGCCCCTAGAATTGCCATTGACCGTAATGTATTGGAAATCTTTTGAGTGTGCCTGCAGCAGAACTGTAAATGATAAAGATACTTCTTTTAATGAAGAAATTCATTTTGTAACTCTTATCCGCATATATCACTTCTGATTCGTTTGAAATAGCCCAATACCTCTAAAATACCCTTTAATGAATTTCGGTCCATACAGCGTAATGTATTTAGAATATTTTGGGCAGCCCTCTAGATAAACTATGCAGTCGAATGGAACCGAATGGGAGAACACAAGTAGATGTTACAACAATCCTAAATATTAAGTTTCAACATTCTACACCTAATAGTTTTTGAGATATGCGAGTTTAATGAATTTCGGTCCATAGAGCGTAATGCATTTCGAATCTTTTAGGCGGTCCTGTACATAAACTATCCAGTCGATTGAGACCAAAAGGAGAGGTGCTCAACTAGATGTTAGAACAATCCTAAATATAAAATTTCAACATTCTACGACCAATAGTTTTTGAGATATGCGAGTTACATACATCATACGTACGTACGTACGTACAGACGGCATGAAAAAACTGGCCAAAATAGACTCGCCGCTGGTCAAAATGAGTTGCGGACGCGTTTATATGATCGTGCATGCTAGCTTACGATGAGATGCATCGAAAAAATTGTTAAAAGTAAATTTAGATGTAGTCAAAATCGGTTTTTTTCGTCGAAATTTGGTCCCCGAAATTTTTCGGGATCACATTAATTCCTTATACTCCGTACAAGGAAGTAAAAATCCGATATTAATTCATTAAATGGGTAGACATACAAGACATATATAAAGCGCCATTTCCAGGGCCATAGGTACCATCGCAGAAATGAGGTAGTGCCTTGACCATGGAATTGTTGGAAAAAGTGCCTGCGAGAAACAGTAAAGATGAGGGTTTCATTATCATATTATTTATTGCCTCAGAACCCCCAAATCTCTAGTTGCCTTTATCATCAAATACCTTCACTTCTCCACCACAGGGTTTGCAGTTTTATCATCAAATTATTTTGGGGAATATTTCTGTGATTAAAATGCTCTGGCGTGCTCCCTCTGAAGTTTCGAAAGGTTATTGTCAGCACTGAGATAGACAAGAGTAACTGCAGAAATACAGTCCCTTTATTCTACTTCATATTTACAGTAGCAAAAGGAGGTTATGCATTAAATATTTCTTAAATTTTTAACTAAAACACTAGAAATTAAAAGATGTTGGGCCTTTATTTGTTGTGAGACCTTACCATTGCGAAGAATAGGGTGCTGTTCAGTCTCGTCCACTTCAGTATTGGACTTCCAGCTGCTTCACTAATTTCCATTTAGAAGCTGATTGGTGTAATGCCCTGTTTTGACGCCATTTTCTTGGAACTAGCTTATCACTAACACTAATTAACCTGGGCTGCGTTAGTTGGTTGTAGAGTTTTAGAAGTACGTACAGAAAACCCCCTTTTTCTTTTACTATATAAATTGACTTCCCATCAGATGCCATATTTTTTTACCCTCATATCTTCGAAAACAATCCGTTCCAAATCGAAACCTTCTTTGCGGATGGAAATAAAGTGTAAAGTATCATAAAATCCCCATTAGGCTGTACTGATTGGTTGCAGAGGTTTAGTGGCCAGCACAGAGTATCAAACTTTCTTTTACCATAGATACTGATTTCATTTTTAAAGCCGTTGAGGTTATCGCATTTGTCAAAGAGTGCGATTTCTTAAAACCCTGTTCTCCGTGTAACAAATCTTTCAATCAAAACGGAGCGATTTCGTTTTAGTGAGACTCCACTGCATTCTGCGTCAAAGTGTGTTAATAATAAAGGAATTTATTTAAAGCATTCTTGTGGTAATTTTTTGCCATTTGCACACTAAGCATTGGACATCCTCGACGGTGTTTGTATAGCTTGCCTCGAAACTTGTGTTGAGGAATCTTAAGTATGTTCACTGGCTTTTTCCCTTTTCTTTTCTTTTTGGTCCTTAACGTGCAACATTGTACAATGCGAGCGACGATCACCTCCAGGAAGACGACGATTGTGGCAATGAGCAGCGAGATGCCCAGGAAATAGAAAGCTCCTTGCACGTCGTCGAATGACAGCGCTCGCACTCCCGGAATTTCCACGTGAGGGGCTCGAATGCTGGCTTTGACGAATCCGTCGTCGTACCATTTACTGAACAGGCCCGTTTCTTCTAATCTATCCACTCTAGAAGATATGAAAGATAAATCATTTCGTAGAACGCATCGATTACAAAACACAAGATGTTCAGTATTAAAAAGACACTGCTTCGGAGATGTTTTCAACTGAATTCCGACACCAGAAAATTCGAAATTTTATTGATCGCTTAATAAAGGCACACCATGCAGAAGCTATAATTATAAAACCTGGAAAAACTCTCGAAGATATTATTTCTATTGAGCTTGCTTCTGTAGTGTGGCTAAGTGTGTAATTTATGGTTATTTATCCTCACTCCTCTAGTGATGGTATTTAAAGCTTTTTCTGTTTTTTTCTTCCGGAAACAAATTTTTATGCTTTTATTGAGTGATCCACAAAATTTCCCAACTTTTTGATTTTGGTTTTAGATATTCCCAACTCTGAAATAGGGTCATTTAATAATGAACACCATTGTAATCTGTTTTAAAATTGTTACCTACACACATACATACAAACAAACAAACCCAACCTTCTACCATTTATGAAAATTAGGGACACCTTGTTGATTTATTTACAGATACGAAGCCATAGTTAGTTGATACTCACATGTGGTCAAAGCTTTTCTTCAAAGGATGGCACTTTTGACAGGCCACTCCAATGGCTTCTGTGCTGAAGACGTCTTCCGAAAAGCGGAACTGGTCGTATCCCATGGTGGCTGCTTCCCACTTCAGGACGGCCTTCAGGTACACGAAAGCGTACTTGCCTTTCAGTACCAACTCCATACCAGCAGTCTCGTTCGCCACCAGACCTTCGGGATATTCCTCCATGCTCTCTCCAAATATGGGATCCACTTCCGACATGTCTACCTGTCAGAATTTAAAAGTAAGAAGGTTCGTTCTGAGTATGTATTTCAACCGCCGCACAGTGGAGTATTTGTGTCAAAATCCTGGCCAAAAATATTTTTCATGCGTTTTAACGTTAAAATCATTACTGTTGACTTTTGACTTACTTTTTAGTATTATATACTTCTTAAATTATATAAAAAAGCGTGTTGTCGCCAAATTTGGCGATATATCGCTAAACGACTCGAAGTTGGTTTCTAACAAATGTCTTGTTCGGGGAGTGTCTCTTACTGTGAAGTACTGCTTTTGTATAATACCACTTATAAATGTAATACCACGCGGCTGTCGATCTAACGGTCTGGAGTTTTGGGCGATTTTCTCCAGATGTCACGTGAATACGCATTAGAGCCTCTTAAAAAGCCCTCCGCCAAGGCAACCTTCCCGTAAGGAAAATAGCCGTGCCTTAACCCAGCGGCTCTCTCAACCTTTTAACTTCGCTCCCCCCCCTCCCCCCCCCAACAAAGGCTAACTTACGGTAGCGCCCCCCCCCCTTCACATTGTTCAGCATACATTCAGTTTTTTAATCTTTAACAACGTACATTTAGTGGAATTTTCTACAAAATAATGTTATCAGTAAAGTTTGAATGAACATTTTAAGCGAAAATGGATATATTTTTGAGTAAAAATGAGAATAAATTAGGCGATTTTTTTAAAATCGTGCATCATTACTTGCTCTTTGGTTTTTCTCGTGCCTCCCCGGGAAACGCTCTGCGCCCCCTTGGGGGGGGCGCCCCACAGGTTGAGAAACGCTGCCTTAACCACAATAAAAATATATAAATGTAATACTTTACTTATAATAATACTTATAAATATAATACTACTTAAAGTAATTAAAAAACTTTGTAAAAAACACACATAAGAAGTAAAATTAAAGAGGATACGCGTTTCGTTCAAAAATAGTTTTGAACTTCTTAAGTCCAAGCCCTTCGTCGTAAAGAACACAGGGAACTGATAATGACTTTACCCCTTGCCAGACACTTTTCCATCGTGGCAAACCCGCGCCAGACAATCTCAAAGTCTTGAAAAACGTAATTCTATTACGAGCGCGCTGCAAGAAAGTTCGCGCGTAAGAAAGTTCAGAAGTAGCAGTATAAAATGTGCTTGGCACTTTGTGACAGCTTGACGTACTTCGTCGCGGGAGTTTACGAACACAACAGTTTTCCATGACTTGAGATTGTCTGGCGGGGGTTTGCCACGATGGAAAAGTGTCTGGCAAGTGATAAAGTGATTTCTAGTACTGCGAAGAAGAACATATAAAAAAATTAAGCTTTATGAAATGACGAAATTTTCGGCAATTTTATACACCTTTGCCACCTGTTACCTGACAAAGCCACGATCATCCAAACTTTATAGTGGCCGATTGTTTCTACCTCTGTTGGGGGGGTATGCGCAGAGAAAGTTTCAGCTTTTATACTAGACGAAGGTCTGGCGGTCGCTGGCTCTTAGACAATTACTATATGGATCTTAGTTTTCTAATGACTTCTGAAGATTAACTTTTTCATTCCGATTCTTTTGAATTCTAATATTCTTCTTGACTCAGAATCACTTTCTTTTTCTTCTCCTTCTTCCTTTTTTTTTTTTTTTTTGAGAGAGAGAGAGAGACCACCATCGGGTCCCTCTGGAAGAAGAAGTTATAGGGTCTCACTGCTATAAGGCTTGCACTTTTTCATTGACCTTTATCTAGAGCAGATCGTATAAGGGCACTGCTTAAAAGAAGCCCCCCCCCCTTTGCAAACCCATAAAATTTCATTCCAAGCTCGAGGAGAAAGTAATTTATTTCAAGCCAGCACTTCAAAATGACTTAAAGAGGTAGCACGTGTTTCTGTTTACACACTCACACTTCCATGACCCGAAGTCACAGTTGTCATCCTTTGAGAACCAAAATTGGGGAGTTTTTGCTTTGGACACAATTTACGTCATGAATGGAAAACTAAGCTGTAAATAGTTGGGACTATTTACAGGACTAAGTAAGGGCAATTTTGGAATATGTAGAAATTTTCTTCTTATAGCCAATTTACATCCTCAATTTAAAATACTGATGTTAAATCTTAACTGAAATGAAACTTTATATACCTTTATCCAAACACTTGCACATAATTTATAGTTTATGAGAAATACAAGCGCGTTTGTTTGCATCCCTTTTGCGATCACCCGTAAAAAACTTATCGAAAAAAGAAAAATGGCGCTATAGAAATAATTTTTTTTTATAAAAATGGTGGATGTTGGGGGAACATTTTTTTCTTGGAATAGACACTCAATACTGTAATAATTACGATTATAGTTGAAATTAGGAGCGACAAGCCGCGACACCCCTTCAAAAAGCTTTTTAAAATGTGGATTTTTGAGAAAAAATTAGAAAAAAAAAGTTTACAATTTTTTAAAATAAAGTCATATTATTTTTTAAAGCTAATAGATAAAAATAATTAAAATACATATATTTTACTACAATTATACTAAGTTTCAAATCAGTAAATTAATTTAAAGAGCCCGTAAAATATGCACGACGAAGTAATAAGAAACGCTGAAATCTCTTGCCGTAAGTGAAGAAACTTGCTTTTAAACCGAGTGCTGCATCTTTTCGATATGAATTATGGTCGAAAAACATGTATCTCATGATGCATCAGTTACTAGGCTATCCCAAAACATATATATTACTGTTTTTAAACAAATTTAAAAATTTCGCTTTTTGGCCAGGATTTTGATACGAATACTCCACTGTGCACCGCAAAGTTGGCTTCATAGATTTACACTTTTATTTTATACGCAATTTGCCTTTATTTCTCATGCTGCTGAGGTGCAGTTTTGACATCCACCAGCTACTGTGACTTGATATCTTTAGGGCCGAGGCTGCAGCCCTGGGGCCTCCACAAGAGAGGGCCCCAAAATAAAGTTTTTCACGTAAAAATTCATAGGAATACCAAACGATATACAGAACTATTTTCTTTTAAATCAAAATTCTGATAATGGAACAACAGTTCTCTCACTTTTTTCACCCACTTTTCGTTTTGAACATTCCAAAAAGTAACGAAATAAATAAAAACTTTCTATAAAAAAAAAACCACATAAAATGATACTTATAGAAAGATACGATCGTTTCGACTGAAAATTTGTTCAGTATTCCTCAGTCTAAGACCTTCGTCTCACAAAACATTGATAATTGGAAAAGATAAACAAACAAGCATGTTGCCGCTTGGAAAAAAAGAAAAGGCGAGAATCTGCGGAGATTAAAGGAAGGGGAGAAAAGGTGATGGGAAAATTTCTTTTTATCCCACCTTTTCTCCACTTCCTTTAATCTCCGTAATTTCTCGGCTTTTCTTTTTTCCAAGTGGCAACATGCTTGTTTGTTTATCTTTTTCAGTTCTCACTGTTTTGTGAAACGAAGGGCTTTGACTGGGGCAGACTGAACGAATTTTCAGTCGAAACGATCGTATCTTTCTATAAGTATCATTTTATGTGTTTTTTATACTAAGTTTTTATTTATTTTATCATTTGACACCAGTATTTTGAGTGTTTTTTTCCCATTCCATAGAGTGTTTCGCATTGTAAAAACTAATGGTTAATATTAATCTTAGATCCGACGAATCATGTGTATATATATACAGGAGACAGTAATATAGTAAATCTTCAGACTGTTGTACAGACTGCAAACTGCAATGATAATGACTAAAGTCGCCTATCAGTTATCGCTTCGAATCATTGAAAGTTATTTACTCCAAGAACTGGATTTTACCGAAATAATCAATGATTTTTCCTCAAACAGACTTCGCAAGGTTCCATTCGTTAACGCTGTAATTTAATTAGAATTGTTTCTAGCATTTCATTATACCTTCAAATGCTTATATTGAAAGAATTTGATTTGTTACGCAATAAACTATAAATGTTTTATACAAAGTAACATGCATAACCTTTATCCCCAAAGGGATCAGATGAAACACACATGCTTCTTTGATCACATATCGCATACTACTCGCACTCAACGTGATCGGTTGCGAACCATATCGACATTACATTTAGAATGCAACACCAAACAAAAATTTGACTTTTTTTTTTTGGTAAATAAAATCTGCCTCCACTGAAAATCGAACCCGAGATCTCTTATTTTCTATGATTTAACGGTGAATTGTTATCTTGTGTTGCTTTTTGAAGGCAAGTTACACGAGGGCTATCTGTCTAGAGCGGGGGATTGCCATGGCAGGTGGACTTTTTAAGGGATTCTAAGGTTAATGGTGAACACACTTCGCCATACAAGCCATGGAAAAAAATTGTTCAACTTATTTGAAAAATTATAAGGGACCTCCACTTCTTTGTTGCCCAAGAGCCTCTACACTGTAGATCCAGTAGTTTGAGTGTGTGTGTGGAGAGGGGGGATTAAATTTTGATGTAATTTTGAAACCACCAGAATTTGAAGTATTTTTTAATCGGGGCTGAAACAACTTTCGTGTGACTTTTCTTTCTCTTAAGTATAGTCTTTTCTTTTCGAAAATACATATTAAGTTCTGAGAATATAGTAGTCTTCACTTCGAAGAAAAACTCCTCTTGTTGTGTAGTAATTATGGTTTTTGTTGTAAACCTTGATCTCACTTCATACAAAATAAGTATACGAATTATCAATATTTATATATTAATATGCTCACAAACGTTATTAAAACACATACTTAAGGTTTAAAAATAAAATTTGAAGTATGATCTGAATGTTTTGTTTTTGAACCACAAGTATATATTTGTGTAATATAGCATGACATATGACAAGGGGTAAGGTGAAGTGTGACACTTTGTGACAAAGAGGGGGAGGCCAACATTAAAAAAAGTATGACATCCTTCATGAACAAATATCGTCTAAAAATATAATCCTTTAAGGAGATGGTGGACACCCAAATCATCAAAATTGGCCCAAAAAATGTGTTTTTTTTAACATACTACTATTTTACAGTTAAAGTTGAACCATGGAGAAAAAACCGCGAATGTCTACGGCAATTTTTTAAAAAGATATTAGGGTTTGAAAAAATTAAAAGGGACAGTTAAATGTCCACAAAAATGCAAACAAACGCGTAAATAAACACGTCACAATTTTTATTGAACGTTTTACAAAATAAGCTAATATTCAGATGAAATTATTTTAAAAATATGTTTTGTTAAGGTAAAATCATAAATAAAATTATTCGGAAGAGACGGTATTAAAGGTAAATGGAAAATTACACTTTAAACTGTATTTTCTCCAAATCAAGTTTTTTGTGATTTTCTTGCCTTCAAAATGCTTCATGCGACTTAATTTTGGTCGGAATTGTACAAAATTTACTACAAACATTCTTCTCATATATTACAATAAATCTGTGTATCCTTTTTAAATATGGTCAAAATTTCGATTATGAAATTTCACTTTTATTTACGAAAACTGAAAAATTTCGGGAAAGTGTGGTATATATCCATGAAAATATTTCTAAAAAAATAACTACTCGGTCGCATCAAAAACCGATACACAGACTTTTTTTTAAATATATTTTTATGCTATTATAAAACAAAATTACTAAAAAAAAGTTAAAATTAAAACGCATGGAGCATTTCTTCGACACTTAAAAAATTAATTAATTTTTAATTAATTACTAATATTTTTACAATTTATTTAAAAAAATTTTCAGTTGTTTATAATGCTTTTAGTTTAATATATTAAAATACAAAATTTCATAATCCTATCTTATTAAATTAAAAAAAAAACTTTTTAATGTCCATCATCCCCTTAATGCTAAACCGAGTTTCTCTGATAGCTTGTTTCCATTTCTGGACTGGAGCAGGCCCATCACGCATCAAATAGTAATTGATGGGGCTGGGGTATGCCGATCTTTCTTATACGCCTATCTTGTCCTACCGAGTTTTTTTTTTTTTTTGTTAATTTATTTTAGCTTCAGGTATGGTTAAAGAAAGGAAAAAATCCTTTTTAAGACAACTGCATACCTTTTGCAATCAATTTATATCACTGTTATTGCTATAAAAGGCACATGCAAACGGGATTATTCTGATGGCATTTTTATTTCTTAACGTTAGTAAATATTTGAAGATCTGCATGCAGATTTCAGCGGATATGGAGGAATCGATTTTATTCACTGGTGATAGCACAAGAGGGTTATTTTCAAAGAATGTTGCACAATCATTCCCCAAGTTTACAGTGAAATAGATTATTATTATTATTATTTTTAATTATTGATACGTTGATAACACTACTCAACAGCCATTTTGCCTCTGGGATGTGATACATCAATTAGTATGTATTTTGGTGTGTAGAATCCGAATCTACCTTTCAAAATGCTCTAGCGCGTAAGATTTTTGAGTTTTTAAGGATTTTTATTTATTTTTTTCTTAATTTCACTATAGTTCTTTTATTTTAATGTTTAATTTTAATTTTTTTTCTAAAGTTTGGTACATGAGTGCTATAAGATCAACAAATTTTCACTTGATGTCAGATGTTACACAGGCAAGTGTTATTCATTAGATGGACGGATAATCCAGTAGTGCGAAATAAACATTATCTCCTAGTGAATGTTGAAACATGCATGGTGAATTTATCTCAGCCAAAGAATGTATTGAGAGTTTTTTTTTTAAATAAGTGAGTGTTTCTATTGAGAGGTATTTTTATTTTTAAATTGCCTTATACATATATTTAAAACTTAGATTTAGTAAAATAACAACTAGTAAACATAGTTGTTGCCTTAACCATCCCGACAACTTTTATTATGTCCGTGAGAAATTCACCCCAAAAGCCCAAAAAGACAATTACTGATTTGATTAAGAAGGCCTATAAATTATATTTTGATAGTCCTTTTGGTGATCAAGATAAAACTTTTGCACCTCATATTCGTGTATAACATGTACTACTACTTTAGCCAAGTGACTGAAAGGAAAATGCCGAGCTATGCAATTCTCAATTCCTATGGTGTGGAGTTAGATTAAGGATTATTTTTCAGCCAATAACTTCTCTCTCACGAATATTGCAGGGCATTCTCTATCAAAACTAGACATAAAATAAAGTATAAAATGTATCTTCAGTGTATTTGCCGCTGACATAATGAAAGGTTGCCTGTTCCTGTCTGTAATCTGCAAGGCATAGAATCAGAAACAATGTCAAGTGAATCTGAAGACGCTGATCAAGAACCTTTAGAAAATATTCCCCTCATTCTAAAGATTTTTCACCTCAGCTCTTTAATCAAAAGGAGTTGATTTTGATTAAAGAGCTGAATTTGGTTCGCGATCTAAAACTTTCAAAACAGCAAGCTGAACTTTTGGGGTCGAGACTGCAACAACAAAACCTTCTAGCTCCAGGTACAAAAATTTCCTGTTTGAGATCAAAAAGTACTTCATTCGCTCAATATTTTGACATACAGAATTTAATATTTGTATATAGAGATGTCAATGGTCTGCTGATGCAGCTAGGTGTACAACATAACCATCAGGAATAGTCACTCCTTGATGCAGTGCTCCTTGGGTGCAGCACTCCGTGACCAGATTGAAAGCAGTACTACTGCATAATGGCAATACTTTTCCATCTGTGCCTTTGGCTCATGCAGTAGACGTGAAAGAAACTTATGGAACTTTGGCCACTATACAGTAAAGTGGTTTATAAGGAAATCACATGCAACTGTTAAAGGAAAATGATTAAAAATACCCCACTGCTTGAGCCGGATAAAATCATTTTGCCTCCGATTCATGTCAAGTTGGGTTTTATGAAGAACTTTGTTAAAACTCTGGATAAATGAGGTGAGGTCTTTAATCATTTGAAAGAAAAGTTTCTCAAAATGAGTGAAGCAAAAATAAAAGAAAGTATATTTATTGGACCATAAATAGAAAAATTGTTCATCGATCCATCGTTTGATATCAGACTGATTAATATCGAGTTAGCGGCTTGGCCCCCATTCAAACCAAGTGGAAAGGGCATTTTGGACAGGAAAAAAGATGATATCTATGTTGGCATGTGTATACATATAAATACCCAGGTATACTTATAAAATAATATTGAATTATGAAGTTCTTAATAGGAATTTCTTGTTGGTTTCAATTCTATCAGATTTTGCCGGTATTGCTTCCGATTTTCCTGTGCCTCTTAGAAATGTGACGTGATAGACATAAATTGATTTTACCAGTGAATTCAGCACCCCGAAATCAAGTAAATCCACCCATTTACATACCAGAGGCAGAAAAAAAGTTTAAATTTGTTGACTAGTGTAATTATTAATAAACATTCATAAAACCTAGTAGCAAGTAGTGCAATAATCTAACAATAATGATCCTAATTTTTCATATGAAGGTAAAATGCACTGTCTGGTAACTTGTGGACATTTACTTATTAGTGAACTTATTGAACAGCTGTATTAATTTAAATGTTTATAGGGCATTTATGATAGTTGTTGCATGGCAATAATACGTGTAGAAACTGAAATGTTTATGTTGACTTCAGTTTGTATTTCATTCTTTTCTACTCTCTCTCTTTTTTAAATATCTGTTAACATAAAGGATGTCTGTCGTTTTCTTTAAGCTGGTAAATCGACTGTGTCTTTCACAGAATGAACATTTTACGAGTTTTGTTAAATTTTGATAAATAAAATATTTCTTTAGTCAGCAATAATTAAAAGTTCCAGAAAAACAAATTTTTCTCAACATTTGTTTAGAATTAAATCTGTAACATTTCCCCCCCCCCCCCCCCCCCCCTTGAGAATTTTTCCTGAACACGCGAATTAGCCCGCAAAACATTGCATGATGTCAGAACACCCTTCGATAATCTTACGGGAGTTTACCTTCAGAAAGTGCTCGTACGCAGTTCCGCCGAGAGTGCCGTAGCGTATGCTGCGAGACTTCAGAGCCCTGATCAGCTTGTTGATCCTGTCGATGGCCGGCATGCGGCCCGGATAGGTCATGAAAGACGTCAGCGTTCCGGCGTAGCTCCAGAGTATGACCATGATGAAGAACCACCAGCCAGATATGAAGAAGCGTATGCTGTAACGGGCGGGAGCTGGAGACGGAGTACCTTGCAGGAGATACAATGGTATTTGAGCAGGAAAAAAGAAATTAAATGATAAGTTATTTATGTGTTTTGTGTTATTGCAAACCTGCACGAGAGGTATCTACTTAGGGTGGGTGTGTCTTGGAAGGAGAGCTTTTTTTAGGGGTTCTAACGCGTAATCACGTTACATATGGAAAGAAATGCCACAAACTCCAGACCGTTAGATCGAATGCCGCGCAGTAGGCTAGAAGCCTGTACCTTCACACTTCAGCCATCGAAATTGCTATCTCCACTATCTAATGCAGGTGTCGGCAAACTTTGAAAAGTTACGGGCCAAACTTTAGGATGTTAGCGAAGTCGCGGGCCAAACTTCAGGATATTAGCGAAGTCACGGGCCATATAATTGGAATTTATGTGGGATTTTGAATGGTTTATATGGGTTTATATAAGGGATTTTTGTTATGTTCTGCGGGCCGGATCAAAAGCCGTGGTCGACCACATGAAAAGTATGACGAAAGTTCGTACAGAAAGTTGTGTGTGATTATGGCAACGCTACATTAGGGCGATCTGCCAAGGGGGGGTGCCTTGGTAGGAGGACTTTTTAAGGGGTTCTAACGCGTATTCACGTTACATCTGGAGAAAACCTACCAAAACTCCAGACCGTTAGATCGACAGCCGCGCAATGGGACCCGAACCCGAAGTTTGTACAGAAAGTGTATCTGATTAGATATTAAATTAACTAGTGTAAAGAAAAGAAAAAAAAAAGAGAGGGATAGAGAAAGAGAGAGAGAGAGAGCTGCTTTATTGCATAAATTTTAATGCATTCATTTCATAATATAAATACTCAGAAAATTAATTAGAGGTTTCTTTTATTAGAAATATTGCTTTTAAGGAGAAAAAATTGCTTGACATTACATGTGTTTTTGTTAACATTAAGAAGTGCATGTTCATTGAAGTAAAAAAATGGAATTTAATATAAAAAATTTAAATAAGTAAATTCAATGTAAAATGAATTCATTTAAAAGTAAATAAATGTGCTTTAATTAAATTCATTTGGATTGAAACTTGAATAAATAACTGTTTGTTGCAACTTATAATGAAATAAATCATAGAAGGAATTCCAGCACGCTTTTGGACCACTAGCATGCGCAGAATATTTTTAAGAGAGGGAATCATTCTGTTTGTTTTATATGTAAGTGCGACAAAGTATTCAAATACCGTACAAAATCTTGAAAAGTTTGTAAGCTATAAGCTTTATCTGTTCCAAATACAGAAAGGCGGATTTTTTTTTTTTTTTTTTTGTGTGTGTGTGTGTGTGTGTGTGTGTGTTCAGTGTTGCTTTCCTGTTCTGAATGTCCCACTTGGCGTGTTTTTCAAAACTGTAATTTACTTATTTATTTAATGTAAATGAAGAAAGATAATTTTTTAACGCAGAGGCCAAGATGTAATTTTCTGACAGTGATATTTTGAAAGATATTCGAACAAGCTGTCCAACTTTAGAATATAACAAATTGAGGGTACGACTTCCTCGGTCTCTCCTAAAAAACAGTTATGCTACTAGTTCTAAAATCAAGAAATTCCTCGAATGAATTATTTCCATTTTTTAGAGTTCCCTTTTTGTCGAAATGGTATTAATGAATTTTGTGCACAAACTGTGGGACTTGCTATGGGTAAGCCTCTTCCGCCTTTGTTATGTGATATATAAATGCTGATTATAAAAATTTTTTGCCAATGTATGGATCTCTAGCGACCATTCCTTTCAACCGATCGAGATAAAATTTTACATCTCTGTGATGTCTTGATGTGACTTTCTAAGAATCCCAACTATCTCCATGCTTCTGTTAACCGTAAGCCTTTTCTATCTCTATACATCTACATGAACTCTCTAATCATCCTTACTAGCAAAACTTTTAGCTTTTTACACGCATGTGTTCCGTGCTATCAAAATTTGTTCTAATTGTTCTCTTAACAACGAGATTAATTATTAAAACAACGTACCCATTCATTGAAAATGAGTCGCGAAATTGAAGATAAAGTATTTTATTGATAATTGGTTCACGCAATCATACTAACAAATAATTTTGGTGATACAAATTTCATTGATTCAACAATATATATATATGTATATTGAAAGTGTCTTGTCTTGCTAAAGAATAATAAATAATAATACTTGTTCTATCGTAGTTCAAACACTAAGGTTATATACTTTTAAGATGGATTTTTATTAGAGCTATCTAGTGTCAAATATAACTTTGATTGTTTCACGAATAATTATATAAAATTTACCTTGTTGCCCAAGTGTTCTAAGAAGAAACCAAATATTGTAAGAATTACGGACACCACTTTTGCATGGTAGGGAATGCGTTATCAAGTACAAAACAGACGTACATATGACTAGAGTTGCGCCAATAGCTTCCCATACCTGAAATGCATTTTAATTCATTACACGTACTGACAGTATGCAATGCAAAATATATTTAAGTGCATTTAAGTAAAACGTTGAAGATTGTTTTAACTATCTAAGTATACGTTCACTGTTAACTGGCAATCTGCAGGAATAATAGAGAAAGAGAACCTGGAAGAAGGAAGTGAATTTTTTATAGTAAACAAGCCTGTGTTATCATTGCATAAATTTATACAAGAACTATTAACTAAAAACTATTTTTTCTTTCTCTATTACTACAGCAGATTCTGTACTGACTATTCATGGCGAAATTTGGAGCTATTTTTTTTGTCTCTGTATATTCCAAAACTTGCTGTTTTACCAGCACCAGTGTTGCACGTTTAAATTTTTATCTCCAATTTTATTTTAATTATTTACTTTGAAATAGGTCAGATATTTATTATGTAAACAAATGAAAAAGTTGACTTTATTAATAACCGAGGTAAAATTATTAAAGCAATTGTCCAAGTTTCTTGAAATTATAAAAACTTGCAAGTTCCACTTTTGAAATGTATTGTAAAAACTTGTAAGATAATTTGTCAGTATAAAAAATTCTTGTTAAAATGTGTAAGTCACTGTATAAAATTCATTGCTTTTAACAACCAATTTGACAAATTCGCATTAATATAAAAAAATATTAACAGCAACCCTTACTATGAAATTATTCTTCATCTTAAGCTATGCATTTATGTGAAAGCATTAAGCTGGACTTAAAAAGACATTACCAAGCTCACTTTTCAACATTAAGACATACTTATCGATAGCTATTATTTTAAATGATCAAAATTTTATAACATCCATTATTTATCCCTTTGTTCAAAGGCTGAAGTTCAAATTTTTTCCGTCCCAAAAACTCTATACAAAATTATTTTTTAAATTACTTTTTTATGAAGAAATAGCGATAAGTTTTTATATTGCATGATATTGTAATGTAGGAAATAATGAAAAAGCAATTTGGCACTTATCCACACAATGCCATTTGATTTCCTCATTCACCGATGTGTCTGGACTACTTTTATCAAAAACTAAGTGACCCATAAAAGCCCCTGATATCGACTTTTGGTACATCTTTCCTAGAAAGAGAAACCGATTGGAAGTGTAGTTGATTTTAAAAGGAATATTCTCAAGATAAATCACTGAAAAATTCGTTTTATAGATTTATTCTTTTGGAGTTACCACATAATTTTAGGAAATTTGAAATTTTGTAATTTTATATAATAATGGTAAATTAGTATAAACTGTTAAATATAGCAACATTGTATAAAACAACATAAGGGTAATATAAATTCTACGCAAGTTTCAAGAAACCCATAGATTTTAAAAAGTTTTTAAATAATGGGCCAGGGAAATTTATATAATTTTAGTTTTTTAATTACTAGTTCATAAATTAATTATGGGATCAAAAATGATAATTTGTGCATGAAATGACAGGGCTAGAAACAAAATTTCCTTTACAAAATTTCTCGCGATAAAAAGAGAATAAAATTTTATGCACCTTAAATTAGCAAATTTAAAAATATTGCTGATTGACAGTGAATTAATGGATAGAACATTTATAGTTCATGATTTGATCAGGGGGTAAGGGGATGCTGTTCACGCTAGCTTTACGACTGATTGGGGTCCACCGACAAAAGATTAATGTGCTAAACCACAAACCCCTCCTTCAGACAATGGGGAGAGAGCGAAGGCTTTCCTCCACCAAGCGATATTGGTCCGCATTTTAGTACACAGATTATGTGTGAACTGTGTGTCAGCCTTAAGTGGTCTAATTTTGAACAGTTCGAGATGAAAGACTTAGCACCTGCATTGTACCTGAGGTATCGTTTGAATATGGAGGACATTGGAGCTACGACAGCGTCTACGTACACCAACTTCCTTCAGTGTAAACGCTCCTATAACAGTCCGGATGAGAGAGGCCGTCTGTGAGGCAGATTACCAAGGTTCTTTACCTCAAAACAAAGCCGTGTTGAAAGAGCAAGACATCGCAAACTGGGATTTACATTTTATTTTAACACATATCAACATATACATAAACTTAAATATAAAGTCCTGCGGTGGCCGGGCAGACCCCAAAGAGACGCAGCTTTTCAGGTCAATAGCAAATCGAAAAATGTGTGGAGAAAACGCAAGCCAAGAGAGTAGTAACAGAATCAAAAAACGCAAAAGGACACGCCAAACAAAGTGCGAAAACCAAGAGGCGCCAGTAGGCGTTAAATACATTTCTATATAATTCAGTAGCGCAGCCAGAAATTTTTTTTAGGGGGGGTCCAAATTACTCGGACTCGGGGGGGGGAGAGATCAGACCCCCCCTAAAATGATCATGTTTCTGTTTACAGGGCCTCCGTAAATGACACCCCCCATATAAGTTTTTGTAGGGGAGGGGGGAGGGGGTTTCTGGTCGTCTTAGACAGGCACTCAGCACTCATCCCTTCCCCGGAAGAAATGTTTCACGAATTTTACATTTACAGAAAACATTTGAAATTTTACCCTCAAGCCGCCAGAAAGCACAGAATCAGTGGGAATACCTATATTCTCCCACTCCCTCTCTTGGCAAGCCAGCGTATAGCCAGGGGGATATAGGGATTCATATCCCCCCCCCCCCGACACTTTTGCATAAATTTAACGTTAGCTGTTAGACTTTTGACTTGCAGAAATTTCAATTGTTCGGTGTAATGCAAATCAATCAAATAACATTTGCCATTATAAAAATGTATTATTGTAATAAAATTGCTAGTTATAAACTTTTATACATTCTTATAATAAAAACGAAAAAACTAACGGAAAACTGTAAGCATCTAATCGTTAACGACCGCTTTTCGAGATGGTGGAGTTCTTTGTTTCTTAACACTAAATAAAATACATTCAGGTGTTCTAATTCTAGTCTTATGTTCATATTTATTCTAAGCATTAAAAAATGTCTCCCCTCTTTTAAAAACCTTTTCAATAAAGCATAGCTCTAATAAATACACACAAACTCCGCATATCGTGTACTCTTATACAAAATATATCCAAAGAATAATACTGAAAAGAAAAATTAATAAATCCCGTTCAATTTTTAATTAAATAGAAATTGTAAAGTATTATTTATATACAATTATCATACAAACATGAAACATGTCAAGCGAAGAAATTCATTATTGAAGAAATTAATTCGCAAAATTATACATCAGCTCACATACATAGATTGTAGGTCTATTCAGGGACGTAGAAAGTAGGGGAGCTGGGGGAGCTGTGGCTGAAATATTTCCCTGAAATATTTTAAACGGGCTCAGTACACCTGTGAGAAATTCTCCCATGTTTATGGTACATTGGTACATTATGGTACATTGTTTGGATACCTCAAACCTGATTTCAAAAATGTAGTCTACCTTTTCTAGGAAATTCACACAATATGCCGCAAAGAGCCAAAAGCCAAGAGCCAAAAGAGCAGCTCTCCATATGTATTCGATACTTGGCGAAATATTTGTTTTTCGCATAGTTGGTAAAAAATAAAAAATTACTCAGCCTGGATACTCCGACTTGCCTAACTATACAATCATATTTTGAAAGATTTATTTACCGAACGTTTAAATTCATGTACTAAATAAAGCTCTTTTTTAGGGGGGGAGGGGGGGGAGGAGAGATAAAGGAGATAAAGGCGATTTAAAACGGGAACTGTTTTCAAGAGAACTCTTCCCCAGTGGTCTTTAAAAAGGAAGATAATAAACCAGTAGTCTTATGTTTTTCAAGTAGTTTATTCTAGCTATCGCACTTTAAAATAGAATTAATAAAAGAATAACTGTAAATTTAAAAATTATTCTCCATGATAACAATTAAAGACATTATTTAAATAATGGTATCTCTTGTAAAAGTAATATTTTATCACATTATTCACGCAATTTTAATTTTCCTATTAAAATTCTTTAAAACTTTAATGTTTAAAATTTTTTTACTCAAAACTGAAATTAATTAAAAAAACTTTTATTTATTAATATATCTGCTGCAGTTACAAAACATGCGTTCACTATTTCAAGTTTTGTAAAAAAATAAATGCAATAGTTGATTCTCCAATTGACAGGAAGAAAATTTTCGATAGGCTAATTATGAACTTTATGATTCATCATGTATGATTTATTTTAAAAACAATGAAAGAAAAGGAAATAAAAAAAATGTATGAATCTCGTCTTGTGAGTTGATTGTATAAAGTCTCAAAAACCTTATTTATTATATTATCTTGACCCTCCATTGCCTAAGAAATTAATAAAATAAATAAACAGCTCTTATATATATTTTAGCATTTTTTATATATATTTTAGCATAATATGTGTTTAAAAAGTAACAATATTTGTCACAAACTGGAATTCAAAAAAAGGTAATTTAATGTATTTCATTAACATATATCCCCCTTCTTCCTCCCATATTTGTACATTTTTTTTTTAATTTGCAGAAGCTTAATGCTGAGATAGATAAATGATAATGATTAGATAATGCTGAATGATTTCTGCAAAAGTGTTATTTTTATTAATAAATATCGTAAAATATTACTTTTCTGAATACTAAATCGTTTGAATTTGAATTTATTTTTTGCTAGACTCGAAAACTTCAGTTCATGTTATCTGCTAAATCCATTTTAGCAATACACCTACAAAAATTAACTATAAGATTTTTACTGTAAAAAAGGTAATAAGCAAAAAAATGCAATTAAGATATATATTTTTTAAATAATACCATCCATTAAAAAAACGCCCTCAAAAACGCTGATGTAAAGATATATTTAAAAAAACATTTTGTAAGAAACACACATATGTAAACAAAAGGACAGTATGATTCTTTGTACTACTCAAAACCAATTAACCTAAACGGTAGTACTACTATTTTATTTATATGCAGTTTTTTGTGATAATACCATTTAGTTTACCACAAGATTATGGAAAAGTTATTTTTGATTGTCAGTGTAAACACTTGTCATTAAAAAATTATTTTTATTCAAATTTTATAAACCTTTATTAAATTAAGAACTCAAACACATGCAGCCAGAGTTTTTTAGTTTTATTACAAAACTTCCTTTAAAATACTAATATATAATATAGCTGAAATTTATGCTCTTAAGGTTAACATTTATTTTTTAAGTTCAAATGTAGTAAATGCGATGAATGTATGAGAATGATTAATTCAAATTTCAGTGATAGCAATAAAAGTATTTTCCTTGCGATCTATTGAGAAATCACTCTCATATTTAATGTTATTTATTTAAAATCATTAAAGTTATAAAAGTTATAATCATTCCTCTTTTTATAAATATCGGTGAAGAGTATATTGTTTCCTATATAAATATTAAGGTCTAAGAAAATAACATTTAAATTTTTTACTGTTATATTAGTAAGCTCTGCTGGATAGAAGCATTCTATGTATGTGCGTATGTATGTATATATATATGCGAAATGAAATGAACGATTGGATATTTAATGCAATTGATTGTCCTTCATAATATTATTATTATCGATCGAACTATTTCATCTCATTTTGCATCCTAATTAAATAATCAGTTTTATGTTGTTATAACATCCTTCTTTGTATGGTGTAATACGAAAATTTCTATGCACGTATATATAAAAAAAAAGTTTTCGAAAAAAAGGGGGGGGCATGAAGCTTTTCTCCTGGGCCCCTAACTCTGCTAATCGACCCCTGATCATAACTATTTTTCCTGATAAAATTACAGTTATTACTTTGTACGTTATTACTTTGTACAGTTATTACTCTATTAAAATAGTATTACTTCATAATATATATTATGAAGTGATATAATTTTATAAAATGTTTAGCAAGGTTATTGATGCTATTACAACCTATAGAATAAATAAAGTTCTAAACTAATTGGAGTTTATGGAATTTAGGTATTAAGATAAATTATATGTATATGTAGAAATTTTTAATTATTTTAAGTTAATTCAATATTCTGGTATAAAATTTAATTTTATTATAAAAAAATTGATAATAATTTTTAGTAAATTAGTAAGATGTTTCAATATCTATATCGTTTTGCATGTAAATGCATAATTATTGACTATTTTATATGCATAAGTTATAGCAAAATTATCGTGTAAATGATTAATGGAAGTTTCAATAATACTCGTCAATGTTTTATTATTAATAATAAACTTATTAAAATGTAAATTAATATATACTTCTTCCGTAACAAAACTATTCCAATAATTAAATGCTTCAATTGGAAAATATAATCAATAATTAAATTATAAATAATTTCATCTAAATCCCTTTAAAAAATATTATATATATTATTAAATTTATCACCAACGATAGAACTGATTTGATTCATATTTAAGTACAGTAAATTCAGAAATATGATTTCTTTATCTCCAAGGCATTAACTTTGTTCACGATCAATTTGCACACGTTAAATCAATTCAGATACCACACAGCAGCTTTGATATTGTTCCTCTACAGAAAGAAGAGGCCAGTCAATCAGTGGCATGGGGCAATACATTTATAAGTTTTTGGGTTGTTAGCAGTGCGTGCCTGAGCGGTGAGCGTCTTCGGAAAAGAAAAAAATGTCAATTTGATTTTATTCTATTGTTATCGAGTTAAGCCCTCCCACAGAACCCAGATTTAACTTGTTCCCCCCATCGTTGCAAAGACACAACAGATAAGATACCCTTCTGTACCTAGTAACATGAATCTATGAATGCTCCGCTGGCGTCCTGTGTTGCGAAAGCGCAACAGTGGTTGCATCAGACACTGAAAAACACAGACCAATCTGGGTAACAATGCTGGGAACAGAAGAAAATCTTCGGTGTTGAATCTTTGAAACTGTGGGAGCTAACAGGTTAAATCTGGATTTAAGAATTAAAATCACAGATGAGAAAGGGTTGGACCGCATTGTACTGACGCGAGTTCAAGCAATTTTAATAATGTCTTTAAAATTAATGTTTACTTTATGCGTTAGTGTTGTGAAAATAAGCTTCATTCCCGTAAACAGGACTAGCTGATTAGCCGACTAGAGCAGCAGATAATTTTTAAGTCAGGTTGCATCGTAACACCTAATGCAACCAGGCAACGCCGGGCTAAGCAGATAGTATGCAATAAGTAATGTATATTTATATTTAGTACCGTAAGATAGTAGATTTGCTATCATTGACTACATTGTAGTTGTCAGTAATAATAAGCTTATGATATAGTTTTAAATAATCTTTATAAGTTGGATCATTACATCTTGTATACATGCAAGTACGATTGTCTTATGTTTAGAAAATTCTCGGCTCATTATAAATAAAAACAATTCAACCATCTGCTAGATTATACTTGAAAGATGTTTTTATATTAAGATTTTTACCCATAGTAAATTATGAACCACGTCTGTGTGATTCCACCTCCTCTGTTGTGTAAACTTATTTTGAAATTTAATCAAGTAAAGTTTACCTGTTTGTTAATGTAGAGCCCAATATCAAGAGGATGAGCTTGAGATTCAGCACCCTCAAAGATTTCTTTCGGTGCAACAGATTTTTCACCGGGTCCGGGCCCGTCCATACTATCAGCAGTCTTTGATGCTGCACGACCACCATCATCGGCTTTAATTTTTCTTCTCGAAGAAAGATAAAAACATTTCACTTTGGGTTTTCTTTCTCTTTAAACTGGACGAATTCATGATCGTAAGAAACAAAGAACCCAAAACTTAAACTTCTGCTTACAAATTATAGGCATCCAACTTAAGTGAATTCACTGAACCATTCGAAATTTCGTTATACCACATCTAAGCTCCCAGCAGACCCTCTTTTTTATTGTTTGTTTTGTGTGTGTGGTGTATATTCACTATTTGAATACTGTGGCTTGTTTATCTCCAGAAAAGAAGAGTGGTGTGCTTGAAGACTACAATATAGGCAATATATTTTCCTCTTTCCTTCATGACAATTTCGTTATCAGCTAATTGTAGCATGAATAGATTCTTTCTGAGGATATTCCGTTCCTTTGCGCTACAAGGGTGCGAATTACTCCCCTTTACATTGTCCGATTCGTCCATCCTAGCCCACAAATTCCCTATCAGAGACACGACTGGAGATTTATTGCCTAAGGAGTCTCTAAGACGGTGCTTGCTGGAAGCCTTTGATGATTTTATCTCGCGTCCTCCTTTTCAAGCCAACTACCGATACAAAGTTTAAAAGGATTTTTTTTAAAGAAAAGACACTTTTTGGAGAATAAATTTGGAAAAGAAAGAAGAGAAAGTGAAAAATTGGCCCTTTTTAGAGAAAAAAAATGGGCCCCTTAAATTGGTGGCCCATAGGCCCCACTCGCCCTGTAGATAAACGGACCCTGCTCATAGCGGCCCCTTAGCTCATAGGGGGGTCCGGACCCCCTGGAACTCCCCTTTGGCTGCGCCACTGATATAATTATTTTTGAATCCCCGACGTGCCAACAGGATAAAACAAAAAATCTATCAGCTGAATTGTAACCCAAAATGAAAGCCAATGTTATAGATTTGATGCCTTATATGGTCATAAACTAACGATCGAAAATGAAACGCTAGGGTTTACAAATGTAAAAGTGAAAAGTGAAATAAAAAAAAGGAAAAATAAATGAAAACGGAATATTGCTTTTAAATAAGGCAGGTGCAGGAATAAAACTTTACAGGCGAAGCGAAGAATATCCGAATCGACAGTTCAAAGAATAAATTTTGAACACGGTTTAAATTTAGAAATAATTAACAATTAAGTAATTGATAATAAAATATAACAATTAAGTAATAAAATAAGATATGTGATGATCTGCATCACACCGTAACCCTCCCAAACGCTGACCAAGGTCGGTGCTGCTTCCCTCTCGGTGTTCTTGTGTGAACAGAGTTTAACCGACAGGGCCATTGCCGGACTGGCAGCTTGGCATGCATATTTTGAAATGTATGATTTTCCCAAAAATGGTTATTTACTTTATGATACATTATTTTGTACATAAAAAATAAATGTTTGACAATATTCTTATATTTCTCAAAATCAACTATTTATAATAGAACACTCTAATAGTGCGCAGTTTCTTACTTCTTTTTGCAATGGTTTGATCAGTACGAACTTCCTACTTTCCAAAGCTGGACTTAAGATGACAAAGCTCAACTTGCCGAAGATGTACGGTGAACTGAAATCGACGGCTTCCATTCTTCTGGTAGTGATACTTAAAGTGGCGATGGTGAAGAGAGCTTTCTGCAAGGACCACAATTAATACATTTTTTAGCAATCGCAATTACAGAAACTACTCCTCACAAAAATGATTATAGATAATCAACATGGAAAAAACTATTAGTCAAAAAGTTGCCAATTTGCAGGGTGCATAAATAAGACCATACGATAGATCTTTCAGTGGATAAAAGTTAGTTAAAAAATCGTCGAATGGCATCGTAGATGGCATTCCACGATGCTATAATTGCTGACATGCAAATTTTACCGCCAAGTAGAGGAACGAATAACACATATGCTTCGCGATATTCTCATCAATTCCATAATTTTACAGATACAGACATTCCATCCTCAGATAATAATAGTCTTTAGCTGGGTTTTCACTTACTAAAGTTCCACTCGACACATTTACACGCTTAAATCTATTGATTAAAACTAACACTCCTTTATTGATTAAATTTCTTATCGGCTGATTTAAATCCTTTTACGCTAAAAATTTCCGAAAAATACTCATTAAAGACAATAATTTGTAATCTCCTCAATTCGCCTCAATGCTCCCGATTCACTAGATTCTACTTAGCTCAATTTTCACAATAATCTTGTCTATTTCAGTATTCTGACTTCCCCACGAAAAGAAAAAAGTATGGTAAGTATCGTATTACTATCACGTGACCAACGCTCTTCAACGGACTCTTTGTCATAGTCACCTCGCGGGCATCGAAGGAAAAGCATGTCTTTATCAAAATATGAAGTAAAAGAATTTCTGAAGAGGATACTGGATGCACTTAATGCCAAGTCCTTTTGTTGTAGGTGCTTAGTTGTGTGTGTATTCGCTTGTGATAATTTTATTTCATATCCGACTACCAAATGCATCTTTTTCATATTCGGAGTTGTGAAATAAATTCAGCCTAGATATGGAGGAGATGCTTTAGGTAAAGATTTCACTTTAATGACATAGTTTCTTACGATTGGATTATAAAAAGCTGCTGTAAAACAAATGAAGTATGATATCTCCACTCAAAGTGAGTAAGTAGTATTTTACATTTTCATGTAAATAAATTTGGTTGCTGGTTTAATTAAATATCACAGCTGGTTTAACCATGATTGCATTTCTGTATTCTGACTGTACTGTGAATTCGTTTTATAAGTAGAGACTATAGTGAAATTATATTCTATTTATTAAAAAAATACTTTTTTTTATAAAGATATATGTAATGTATTTGCCTTGATTTTTAAAATTTATTCTCTCGGGCTTATAATCATAGATTACAGTATGATCATAAAAAATGAAGAAAACGAATAATTCAATATATTAATCAAAAACAGCAAATTTTCATAAAACACCCTTTTTCTAGCTTAAAATAATAATCTTAATTGAGTACAGATATATTAATTAAAAAAGGGCTGATTTTGTAAAAACGTTCATTCTATAGCTTAACCCTTTAAAGCGCAGTGATCCCGCTCTGGGATCACCAAACTCTGACGTTTTGACTGTTGCCTGTCACGAAGAATAGATTTGATTTCTATAAAAATAGTTGTGGGTGACATAGCTCCACCAGAATCCTTTACTGACATCTGCTGAAAAATGGAAGAACGCGAGAACAGCTGGACAGGGCAGCCGTTGCCATCGCTCGACTTAACTACCAGCAAGATGGCAGACGATCGAAACGTTCATCGCGGGCCACAGATCTAGAGACCCTTTTTTGACGCAGCTGGCTGTGCGCGAGCACAGCCAGCTGCGTCAAAAAAGGGTCTCTAGATCTGTGGCATGCAGCACAGCCAGCTGCGTCAAAAAAGGGTCTCTAGATCTGTGGCATGCAGCACAGCCAGCTGCGTCAAAAAAGGGTCTCTAGATCTGTGTCATGCGATGCACAGCCAGCTGCGTCAAAAAAGGGTCTCTAGATCTGTGGCATGCGATGAACGTTTCGATCGTCCGCCATCTTGCTGGTAGTTAAGTCGAGCGATGGCAACGGCTGCCCTTTTTTCAGCATTGGGAAAGGGTTGCGCCTCAAAGGGTTAAATAATAATCATAATTGAGTACAGTTATATTAATCAAAAACGGACAGACAGTCCTCTTTTTTGATTATTATTTAGCCTAAATGGAGCTGTTGTATAATGCTCAAAAATTGAGAATTTTTCGCTCCATTGATTTTTGTCGATTAATGGAGCAAACTATACTTAATCGGGAGAATGGCTGTTTGAAGTCAAAAATTGAGTAACAATATACACCGTTTGATTATTATTTTACTCAATAGATTTAAGCTTGTAGTTATAAAAATTATTATTATTATTATTATTATTATTTTATTCTTTAAAAACTGTAATATTTAACAATTCCACTACAGTAATTACAATTTAACATTTAACGAAGAACATTCAATAAATGATATCAGAATTTTTAAAATCTGTACTATATGGCTTTGTGAGTAAATCGCAGATTTGATATCAAAAGAAATATCTTGCTTAAAATTTACCAAAAAATTATAAAATTGTAAACGGAAAAAGCAATTTGTAGCTACTCCTGTAGTTCCACAATGTATTACAATAATTAAAATCTCTTAAAAAATAATTTATAATCAATATTTAACCAAGAACATAAGGAAACGAATTCAGAACATTTAAAAAATATATGCGTTACCTTGATTCGCAGGTATAGAAAAAAATATATGTTATTATTATAATTACATTAACAAAAATTTATAGAAAATTGTTCATGTATACTGTAAAAAAAATGCAACCTATAATTTTCCCAGCAATCTTTTTTTCTAGTCAAAAACATCAGACATCAGGGTTTTCCCTAGGTAAAACTATCCCAGATCTTGGCTTGAGGAGAATGGGATAGAGGTCAGAGAACAATTAGTGACTGGCAATTTAGTCATAAATCCAATTTAGTCGGGTGCGTCCAATTTAGGGTGACGTTTTTTTAATCCTCCTGAAACACATGATACCTTTCCTTTACAGTTCCTTTACAGTACTCATACACACACCTTTCATGAAAACAGCGATTCTGCATTTGCGGCTTCGCGCTGATATTGTACTTAAAAATGAATTCGTAAAGGTCCAGTGACAGCTATATGGCTAAGGAAATTGATGGAGAAATTTGAAGCAACACGATCGCTGAGTGTGCAGTCCAGAAGAAGGTGGAAGAGTCTTGATGAACAGTCTTATTTATACCCTGCAATCAGCAGTGAAGCAGAGAAAACTTTCAGAGGATGGTTACGATACGAATAAATTCTACCGAATTGAACATGCTTTGCGCTAATTTCCTTACAAAGTCTCTGTGGAAATAGAAATTCGTAATTTTCTTTGTATTTGTATGTTTTGCACACATTCAGCCATTGTTGTGCATTGTGCACTGAAACATTGTGCCATCTTGCGGTGATTTTGGAACATTTTTTTCCCCCCACAGGAATCTTTCTACTATGATCAAATTAAGGTTTTCTGAAAATTTTATGGCATTGTAATTAACTACTAACACCCTTTAATAAATTAAATTTGGCAGCAAATCTATTCAGTTTACACACCATATAGCAGAAATTTACGGAACACTTTATACTTTAGAACTTGAAATTTTTAAAAGAAATCCTTGACACATAGTTCTGTAACTTTGGTCATGCAAAGAGTATGTTCATACTCATACTTTCCAGTGATGATTTAGTTATGAATGCATTTATGTATCTGAAATGATTATCGTCAAATTATTTCAGAAATAAAACCCCGCGAAAAGTTGCATTTTATTGAATTTGAAATCATCATAATATTATGGTAGCATTTTTATATAAGTTGTTGCTTCTGTAAAGATGGCTATAAAATATTTCAGTAAAAAATTTATATGTTTTGCAAATTTACATTTAAAAGTTATTTACGTAACGTGCTCCTACATGTTTAAATATTCGATTTTTTGAAATTCTATATTATCATGATCTCCAGTTTTAAGTTTTTATGTAAACTGTCCTCTGTGTAGTACATAAATATACATTCAAAAATTGTACAATCAAATCAAGTACAAAATAATGCATTCAAAAATTGATATAGTATTTTGCAAATGAGCAGTTAAAAACTATTTGCACAACATCAACTATTTAAATATAACAATTTTTTGTTTAAAATTTTAAAAATAATGAATTTTAACAAATTGCCATATTTTTTATGAGTTTTGTGAAATTTTATCAGAAAATGTGTCAATTCATTTTACATCATTTGTCAGGCAGGCAAATGGGAGTTTTGTGTCTTTTCTCCCATTTTATGCGCAAATGTGAAACAGTCACTAATGAAAGGAATGTCTCGAAAACAGACAACCTCAAAACAACTTATGTGTTTAAAAGTGCCTTCCTCCTTTCTGTATAAAGCTTACTCAAGCAAAATGCTTCAAGATGTACTATTTAAATATGGAATAACTGAAGGCATATTTTATCAATTTAAGTAGGGGTACGGAATTTTCGTTTTTACAGAAATAGATGCGAATTTATGCGAAATTTCCTTATAATTACGAATAGATGCAAAATATAAGTAATTTGTGAATAGAGCGAAGCGAAAAATTTCTTATTTCTGTGAATAAGTGCAAAGTAAGGAGAATTACGTTAAAGAATCTTTCAAACGTAAACTCAAGATTCAAATAAGATTCATACCTGAGCTGTGCGGGAAATCAACGAAATTTATTAACGAATTAAAAGAATCAAGTTACCCATTCGCAAACCCTTTGTGGATCAAATTAGAAGGCTTGAAAGCAACTGTTGAATGGCTAAGTCAGGGCATTTGGCTCTAAACACAAAGCTAAAAATCACATCTGAAAGAACATTCAATAAACTTCCTTTTCACGTGAAATTAAATACAACAAATGAAGCCTATTTTACCAATGGCCAATTATTTTACCTATCCGTGCTTACCCGTATGACCACCTTAAATTATACTGCTCGAAAGATTTTCAAAATGCTTTCTTCAGAACACTTCCACGAAATGAGCTCATTGGTGGGTACAGCCACTTTCATTGCCTAATGGTACAATCAATAAACAGGAATAAGATTCCAAAGTCAAGGAAATATTGTGAGCTAATAAATTTTCTTTTCCAACCTTTTCTGAAGCAGTTTTACAGAGAGCATTTGGAGTCAGACTAATAACGTAGACGTAGATCGCTTCTTTAGTACTTATATTGCCGCCGTTACGGACAGAAGAACAACTCTAAAAAGGTCAAATGTTGAAATTACAACAACGCTGCTTTTAATTAGCATTGACTATGAATTTTAAGTGCATAAAAATGGTTTATAAGTATCTTATGCAAATTTTTGCAAAATTTCAAAACTTGCAAAAATTGCAAAATTTTCTTCTGCGAAATATCTGTTTTTTATTTGCGAAAATTCCGTACTCTAAGGGAAAGTCAAAAGAAATCTAGACAGATGCAAAAAGTGTCAGCAGACTGTTTATTATTTCAAGAGTAATTTTCATAGCTATTAATACATTTATCTCACTAAGAGTCTCATTGCCATCATAGGAAAATGCTTGCAGTTGCTTATGGAACCATGATTGTACCCAGGCGTGTACAACATTGTTCGGGAAAAATTTTCTGCTACTAATGTCTTTCTTCCGGGCTTCAAAAATATGGAAATCGCGTGGGGCGAGATATGAATTATGTGAAGAATCTGTAAGAGATTCCCAGTGAAACTTCTGGAGGGTAGTCGAAGCAACTTTGGTAGCATCTGGGCGTGCATTATCGTGCTGCAGAATGATGTCGCTCGTCAGCATTCCATGGCTTTTGGACTTCAGGGCGCGCTTCAATTTTTGCTAAGTTTCCATGCACCTCTATGCGCTGATTTTGGCACAGTCGAAAACGCATTACACCTTGCTGTTTCTCTTTTTCGGTCTCCATCGTGATATCGGACGTACACACGACCTGTTGACCTCAAATAGCTCAGCGGAGAATGTTCACGTAGGAACGTTCCTTCCTAATTCCCGGTAGAGGGAACTACTATATGCACCTCTATCTGCGTTACCAGCTTTTGTGCCATGCTCATTATATAATATGTGTCGTACTTTCATTTAAATGCCCCTTACACATATGGATATAAATATAACTTTTTTTTAATTCTCTAATTATGGTTAGAAAACTATTAGCATTATAAAAAGCTCACTTAATCATAAAATTAACTTACCCCATTAGCTATCAGACCAATATATCCAACCCATGTTCCATTTGGATATCGGTAACCAAATTTATGGTCAGTATTTGGAATGAATTTTATTCTATAAACCAAAAAACACAAAATTTTGCATTTTAAATATTTTGTTTACGAAGTGAAAATGATGTTAAGAATGCATACATACATAACATAATTTTTAAATCTTAAACGGAAATCAGTCACCCGAGTATTTCAGAAAACCTATTGTCATTGATGGAAAAAGGCAAGTTTGCTCAATATTATGGAACGATTTGATAAAATTCATTTTTTTTTTTCACGTTCAGACCTTGTGCACACCCCAAGAACAGGAAAACTAATGTGTCTCGGAAAATACGGATGTCTGAAAATGTTTGCTCCCCGGTATTTTTCTGGTGCCTTTTGGTGTGAAATTACAGTGTGTGAAATTTGAAGTCTCTAGGTCAACGCCTTGAGTTTACCTCTAAGTGCATGAAGATTTAATTTTTTCTGAAAATACGTCATTTTCGCAAAACCGTCTTGTCGGGTTTATGGATTTTTTTTTTCAACCGTTTCCCTGCTCTTGAATTGAGCTTTTATGAGTTCTTGAATCTTAAAGAAGTACAAATTTGCATATAAATAAGATTCATATAAATTTTAATCACAGCAGAATTTACTTACTCACAATAAATGTGGAAAAATCAACTCCCTTCACATTATTGAACTTTATTCTCGTATCTATATAAATAAAGCAATGTGTAAACTGTCCGTTAGTTTGTCTGTCTGTCTGCGTCTCGTGTAGCTCCGAAACGGGTGATCGTAGACCTACCAAATTTTGTACGGAAATTCTCCAAGACGGGTCTCGACACACCTCGAAGCGATTTTTTCAAAATTCGAATTAGAAAATGTTTTATTTTATGTTTTGTCCGATTTTTAGCGATTTTTCTTGCGTAATACATAATAACGCCGGTAATTGCACTCGCAAGAAAATGATAGTTACATCATCGTATAGAGGAGAAAATTTTCTTTTAAAAACTGTTTGTTCGGACTGTGTAACATAATTTGCAGATTTTGGGGGAATTTTTCAAATAAAATTAAATTTGACGCTGACTTTCGTAAGATATTTTTAAGACTGCTGCATCTTGAATTCTATCTGTCATAATTTTTTTATATTCCGGCAAAAGACGGAGCACACAATTCGTCCACTTTTAAAAGAAGAACGAAGGAAAAATATAAATTAGGAGAACATTGAAACATTATATCACATCATAAAAAAGTAAGAAGGATTTTCATTTCAGTAGCAGCTGCTTACAAATTTCGGTTTGATATCTTGCGGTTTGGTTGTTCTGGATACAGTAACAATGATTAAAATTGCCAGCTGAAAAAAAAAATAAAAACGGGTCCTGCGCCATATCTCGAAGCGATTTTTTTGCGAAATTCGAATTAAAACATCTGTTGTTTATTGCCTTAATGCGCCAAATACTACTTTTATTGTACAACTAAAAGTCAAAGCCCGTTGTGAAGCAATTACAACGAGCGCTCTTCTGAAAACGTGAAAAAAGTTTCTCATTCCAAAGATTTCGTTTTGTATACATAGTTATTCTTATGTCCAAGCAGACGATTTCTTTGCTTGGCTCGATTTCCTTTTATAAATACTGGATTTATTTGTGAGAAGAAAAATTAAACTGCATAATCTAGAAAAACAATTTTAAAGCCTTTATAAATAGCACAGTCTTATCTCTTATCTCTTTTCTTTTTGTAAAGGGTTGCAAGAGAGGGTGACGTATTTTTAAAATAAAAAAAAATGTCCATTTCATGTAGTGTCTGAGGTATTTAACGCTAAAACGTGAACCTAAAAGACAGCATGTCTGCGGAAGACATTTTGAAAGTGAGAAGTTCACTGCAAACGGTCCACTTTCACTTTTTTGATACCGAATGACGCTGACATAGTTTTTTTTTTTGTGTGTGTGTCATTATATTGCAATGATCTCAGGTTATTACATATATGACGCAAATTTTAAGTCAAGAGTGAAATAATTTTGCTTTTTCTAGATTCCACATCACTGTAATTAATTCGAATTACACATGTGAGGAAATTTTTCATTTCCTACTGTGCGAAGAACGGGCACGCAGCTAGTTGATTATAAATGTATATAGATATAATAATATAATTCACACTGAAAGTATTAGAACATTATTATATATTTTGGTTTAGCAACAAAATACTAGGTGAAAAAAACCAACAAAAAATATACATTTTACGAATACGGCTAAGTTATAAACTGAATAAAAATTCAAGTAATCTATTGTAAAGTAAAATGAAATTCCTATATAAGTGCATTTAGATTAGTTTTCTATTATTTCCTTTATATGTAATTAGTAACATTATGTCACATCATAAATGTAGAACATTGTTTAAAATAAAATCTTACAAACGTTTTAAACGGGATTTAGAGAAGGTTGGTGCTGATTTCCTAGATTGCTCAACCGACTGTAGCAAACAATGCCTCTGCTCTTCCCTCGCAATTTTCTGAGAAAAATCCTGTACCAGCTTGAATCCACGTTCCACTATATTTTTGACGACTTTTAAGTTTTTTACAAATAATTTTATATCATCATAGTCAGTATCCTCTTCTCATATGAATGGGTATTTTTTCAGCCAGGATCCATTCACATTCTGCTTAAATATTTCAAAAAGTAGGCATGAACTGGGTCCTAATAGATGAAATAATTTTGTTTGTAAATTTAAATTTGGGAATACAGGAACGCCCTTTGGAAATATTATTGATTCATTCTTGAATTTTAACAATGAAGAGGCGATTTTGTTTCTTCTTTTTCAGAAATCTTATTTGAAAATGGTATTCTCTCCTCTACCAAATACCACAAGTGTCGATTTAAGACTGCCAGAGCAGCCTGAGCAACCTCAGGATCGATAACTTTGCAGCTGTTCAAACTATGCCAAAACATAATGTCTTTCACAGGAGCATATCTGCAGATTTTGGAGCATAAAACCAGCATTTAATATAAATAAGAGAATTAAAAAGGCAGATTCTACGCCGTTTTTCAACTTTTTCTGGATCATGACCCAATTGCTCAGTAAATGCATACATTTTTGCCTCATAAATTACTGTTGGTATCCATCTTGTTTTACAGAAGGCTCCAGGCTTCTGCCAGTGAATTCCTCGAGGTGGAATTTCACCTAATTTTGTAACTAAGACTTCCTCACACTCCTTATAGTCTCCACGAAGAAAGAGCTCCTTCTTTTTGTGCAAAACAAGTTTTAAGAATGTGGTGGCTTCCTCTTTTAAAGATTTTAGTTTTCTGTCACTAACTTCAATCTTTTTGAAATTATCTAAATCATTTGAAATTGTTTTCCATTGGGATTGTGAAATTCTTTAAAATCTAAATTATCTGTGTTCATAGATTGTCCGAAAATAGACTTCCACACTGCAGACCCAATTAACTCAAAAACATGGTGTCGACATGCGAGGTAAAATAATTTCTTTTCCAAAAGTGTTTCTAGCCTTACACATGTTCCATTTATCCATTCACTATTTGATGCAGTTGTGTCAAAGGAAAGACCAATTATATATTCTGATAAACCCCATTCTTGAGCCAATTGAAAAACTTTTTCTTCGTGTACTTTAGCAGTTCCATCAGGTATATTTGTCACCCTAACAACTTTCCCTCCATATACTCGGGTATTTCCGAGATTGAGATAGCCAGTCTTTGTATATATATATATTCGGCTGTTCGAGCCTCGTCAGGGGGAGACCCCCTGAATCCCTCTAATTTTTTAGTTTCATTATTGGTATATTAAAACGATATTAATTAACTATGCCATTTTATATCTCATCGTTCGTGTATTTCGCCTAATAAACCTATGGGGAAATTTTTATGATTGTAACCTATTTATAGAAAAATACATGTAACGCATATTCTACAGCTTACAAAATATTGTAACAAAAGATTAAGGCTGTTGTGAACTAATAGTATTTAAGTATATGTAAAATTATGTCGAATTTTTATGTAGATATTTTGGGACACATTTTTCGGACAATTTTCAATAAAGGGGGTGAGAGATAAAATGACATAGTCTAATTAATATATATATATAATTAGGGGTTACATTTTATGATTAGTTTAAGAAAATAAACATAAAAAGTACGTGGTCAAGAACGTTTGGAGACTGATTTAAATGCATAGTAGTATCGCTTGTTTTTCTTAAATTTCTACACGAATTAACTATTTCTTGTTGAGATTGCACTTAATATGCACTGTATTTTTATACATAGATAACTTTTTAAAACTATAATGAGTACAAAACTATTTCTTTATGAAGGAACATACATATAAAACTTTTAAATTATTACGAAATTTACTTTTTCCGCATATTTTTTAAAAAACTATAAGGTCTTAGAGGCAAACTTAAGCGTTGACCTAGAGAGTTCAAATTTCACAAATTGTGATTTTACACCGAAAGGAACCAGAAAAACCCTGGGGAGCAAACATTTTCAGACATTCATATTTTCCGAGACACCTTAAGCAAAACATTTGTGCTATTCTAGTTATGCACTTCAAACTGGCAAAATTTGTTGTGATACTTCTACTTTATACTGAGTTATACAAATCCTCCTTAGCTACTCGTTGTGTAGGTCCTAAATTATTGGTAAAGCTCTTTTTATAAATTATTCCGTTACTATTAATAATCATAATCCTAATCAGTTGTATCTTCCGTTAAGTTATTAATTCCAAAACTTTTGAAACGCTAACAAACCTCTTCTGCTGAGAATAGTTGAAGCGAATGTGATTTGTGGTTGCATCTGCCAAGCCAGAAAGCTCTCAAATTTAGGTTCAAAGAGCAAAAAATATCGATTTCCAAGTCCCAAATGTCCTATTCACCGACGATTCTCATTGTTATAGGGTTCCAATGACCGATTTTATAAAAGTAGAATATTTTTCACTCTTTCATATTCGACAGGCGGACCAATGGCTGAGTGTATAAGGCACTGTACATTGAAAGATGGTTGAAGCGTGAAGATCCAGGGTTCTGACTTTGCATGGCCGTCAATCTAACGAGCTGCAATTTTTGGCGATTTACTGCAGATGGAAAGTGCATGTGCAATAGAAATCTCTTAAAAATCCCACCTCCCCTAGTCAGATAGTTCTCGCGGGCTGCCTTAACCATAATTATTTCTTCGACACATCTCGATTTTTGAAGCTTTTGTAATACGCAGAACAAGAAGTGGCTTTCCAGTCTCATTAATGCAAAAATAATTATTTAGAAATGCATATGAAAATTTTCAGATATGCAAGCTTATATATTATTTTTACTCAAAGTGATTAAAAAAATTGAAACTGCATTAACTGCAATACAAAATGAAAAAAAAAAATTTTTTTTGAAGAATAATTTAGCTTTAAGAATATCAAAATACAATGTAAGAATAATTACCTGAAATTCAATCTTTCCTTCAAAATTTTGGCAAGCTCGTATTCCATTCCTTCATAACGAGTCTTGTCTTGTGCCTTCCCGTAAAAAGGAGGCTCCTTAATAATCATTAATATATGTTAAATCATTGAAAAAATAAGCTTTCTAATGAATAAATCAATTTTTTTCCACAATAGGAAACTGTATTATAATTTACAAAACATAAAAGGCTAGAATTTATGACCGGTATACAGGATATTTCAAAATATATGTACAATTATAAAGAGCGGTATCAGGAACTATTTTTCTAAGTCCTCAAGTGTTCACGCACATGCCTGTAACTTGCCTGTGCAACGCTTAACTGCATAAGGAGTTAAATGCATATAAAATTTTCTATCACTACCAAATCACGCTAGCAAATACTTTTAATTCATTTGTTACAACCAAGAATTTTGCTCTTTCAAACTGGTTTTTGAATTTCATCAAACATATCCCTAGTAGCACAATTACAAAAGACGTTTAAAACACGTTTTTTAAAGTCAAAAAACATGTTTCCAACGTTTTTTGAACTATTTGTGCTACTAGGGATTAAGAAATTGCATGTTTTAAGTTAGTCACTGGAATAAAGATACTTTATAAATTTTTTAATTGACTCTAAAACTGCTTTAGAGCATAAAAATATATGATTCACAGTGAATATACCTATAGACACTGCTATCTTTTTAATGATGTCTCATTCTTTTATATTCACTCTCTCAAACAAGACTCATTACTTTATTTGATGTCTGTTTACACTTATATCCATGAATGTGTTCTATGAAAATTTACCTTTCGTTGTAAAATTTGATTTTCGGCATAAAAGTTTTAACACGCTGAAAAATATGTAGTTCATTTTAAAAAAAAATGATATGAACTGTCTTATGTTTAATAGCACAAACAGGAATTATGTTATCTGCTCTAGCTTTTTGAATTTTAATAAAAAACACAAAAAAATATTCAAAATAACACCAAGTAGTTTTTAAGGTGTGATTTTGTAAAGTTTTTTATTATTTTATCTTTTGAGTTTTAGTAAAATTTATACATTCTGTATGTAAACTATCTATCGAACTAGAATGTAAAAGAGTGTGCAAACTGCAAAATTTTTGTCTCCAGCAAATTTCGATATCATTGTATGGATAATAGTCACTGTTTACATTTCACTGCACAATTACGCTTCAGACAGTGAAACTAGTTTTACAGGCAATGAAAGATCTTCATGAAACATTTTCCCTTCCGAATTTAAGTCTGATTACCGAGAGTAAAATTGTAATTATTCATAGGACTAAAATAGAAAATTAAAGTTACTTTTTTGTGGAGTATGAAACGATTTATGGCCACTTTAATAGCCAGAGCAAACTGTCAAATTTTACAGAATTAAAAACTATCAATGGGTTTTCATGAGAATGAAAACCCATTGATTTCATGAGAATGAATGCGCGGGCACAGCCAGCTGTCTTCAAAAAAAGGGTCTCTAGATCTGTGGCACGCGATGAACGTTTCGATCGTCCACCATCTTGCTGGTAGTTAAGTCGAGCGATGGCAACGGTGGCCCATTTTTCAGCATTGGGCCATCTATTCAGCTGTTCTCGCATTCTTCCATTTTTCAGCAGATGTCAGTGCTGTTAAAAATAATCGTGACATTTTTTTACGGGAAATGACGTGCTAAAAAGTAAAGGATTCTCGTGGAGCTATGTCACCCGCAACTATTTTTATTGAAATCAAATCTATTCTTCGTGACTGGCAACAGTCAAAACGTCATAGTTTGGTGTTCCCAGAGCGGGAACACTGCGCATTAAAGGGTTTAAATTATTTCGGGAAAGTTCATTACAAAATTAATAAAACGGTAATAAACAATTAATTATAAAGTTTTTCTGACAGTTTCTCCGTGTCCGCAAATGAAAAGCGGGAAAGTCTTGTATTAATTAGCGCAAATCCTGCTTTAGGATATTCTGCGTAATGTTACCTACAGTGTAAAAGGATGCTGGGAACTGATAGTTCTTGTAATTCATTATCCGTTTCCGGAAGACCGTCGTCTTCGTTAGCCCTGCCGAAGAAGACCACTGGCCGACGGTTTCGTTTATGACGCAGCCTCCTTCTGCTTGGAATGTGGAACTCAGTAAAGTAAGTTGAATATCTTCCGATTCCTAGTCAACGAAAAACAATTATCTTTATTATATGAAGTATGAATGCAGTTGAAGCTCTAAGTAACATAAACTTTTATTTTGTGTGGACTTTTTCGGAAATAAGAATCAATAAAATAAGGAAAAATCTATTTTTATTTTCCCAGATTTTATATATATTTTTTTTAATTTTCGATGATGGGTAGTAAAGAAAAACGTTGTGATGTTGGCGTTACGTTAATCCACACGTTGTTCTGTAGACAGTGCCAATTTGCTGTACAATGTTCTTCGTGATTCGCTTATCAACGTCATTGCGTCATTTTGTGAGTAGATTTACAACACACAGTGCTGTATTATTTTGCAGCACAACGTGTGGGTAAACGTAACGCCGACACGTTGTGATGTAGACTGTGCCAGTTACCATACAATTTTACAGCAATATGTGTGGTAAAATTACAGTTATTTCTTACAGTGTACACGTTTTTAAGAAATTTTGTCAGGATGTTCAAATTGCTTTATTTCGCTGTATTTACTCATAATAATTAAGTTAGTGTTAAAATAAATAACTTTGTATAGTACATAAAAAATATAGTACGTTTCGTGTGGTACAACAGGACCACATTTCATCAGCGAAAAGTTCATCGACTACAGAGATAGAAATGAAAAAGTTCATTAAGATAATCTACTGAAGATCTACTGATAGTCGAATCATCTGAAGTGCTACCGATTATCTACTGATGTTGAAGCTAAGATAATCAACTAAAAAATGAAAAAACAAAACTTACACGACCGTCTCTTCTGGTTACAAATATTGTTCTCCAACACACCGCAGATGTGCCTGGATATTGAAGCTCAGTCATGTCAACTCCTTCAAAATCGAAGAAAACCCATCGGTAGAAACAAGGCAGACGTAATTTACTCTTGATTAAATGAGCCTGCAAAAAATAACATACATATACATACAGACACACACACACACACACACACACACACACACATATATATATAGAAAGCAAAATTATAAATTCTAACTTCTGTGTATTTTTAAGATTCCCGCTAAGTTTCATCGTACTCTTTTAATCCATTTTTAAGGGATGCGAGAACAAACATTTATACGACTATTCTCAAAATATTAAAATCTATGAAATATTTAAAGCAGTTATGGCATTTAGAGCTTGAATTAACTTATGTCTAACATAAATTCGATTTTCATCCGATTCCATTACCACTTTTCAGGAATGGGACAAACATGTACAGTTTTCACAACATCAAAAATTCTATAAAAACGTTTACAGAACTTTGACGCCTATTGTTTAAATGACCACCTGTAACGATACTAAATTTTATTTTATTCGCTTGAGTGGTTTATACGTAATCAACAATTTTTTTCGCATTTTGAATAATTTTTTGGAAAATCTCTAATTAAAAAAAAAAAAAAAAAAAAAAAAAAAAAAAAAAAAATCGAAACCTATAATTTAAGTTGAATGACCACCTATCATGCCACCAAATTTGATTTCATACGTTTTAGTCGTTAATACGTGATACGCAGAAAATATTTGCACATTTTGAAACGATTTTCGCAAAATCTAATTATTATTATTATTTTTAATTTCAATACCTACAATTAAACTGAGTAACTACCTCCCTTCCACTTAATTTCCTTCAAACGTTTTAGTCATTATTATATGATGCACAAACTATTTTGAAATAATTTTCCCAAAATCAAAAAATCCAATTTTAAATTTTAAAAATAAAATCGACGCTTTTATACGACGCTTATTATAGGTAATACACATATTATTATTATTATTATTATTTAACTCCCTGTATGAGTAATATATATTTTATTCAAGGACAGGCATTTGCCTACCAGGCATTCGCTTCTATTAAGGCCTGAAGTATTGGCCATTTTACTATGGGGGCCTTAGTGGACGGCCAACGTTGTCCTTACGAAGGGACGGGCAGTTAACCCTTTAACGCGCGGTGTCCTCGCCGTGAGGACACCAAACTCTGACGTTTTGACTGCTGCCAGTCACGAAGAATAGATTTGATTTCTATAAAAATAGTTGAGGGTGACGTAGCTCCACGAGAATCCTTTACTTTTTAGCCCCATTTCCCGTAAAAAAATTGTCACGATTACTTTTAGCAGCACTGACATCTGCTGAAAAATGGAAGAAGGCGAGAACAGCTGGATAGATTGCCCAATGCTGAAAAACGGGTGACAGCTGGCTGTGCCCGGCACAGCCAGCTGTCGTAAAAAAAAGGTCTCTAGATCTGTGGCACGCGATGAACGTTTCGATCGTCCGCCATCTTGCTGTTAGTTAAGTCGAGCGATGGCAACGGCTGCCCGTTTTTCAGCATTGGGAAAGGGTTGCGCCTCAAAGGGTTAATATCCAAGGCGGGGATCGAACCCAGACTCAAGCCGCGATAGAATAGTTTGATAGCCGCTACAGCACGTGTGAGGCTAAATTCATGTGTTATAAAGCTTGTTTTCCAAAAGTGAATTTTCCTAATATACTGAACCTCATTTATGAATGATGGGGAAGTGCTGTTTATTTCAACACAATGAACATTTTACAACCTGTTTTCTGTGATTTCTCAGTAATGGATTACTTCCAAGTAAGCAATTATACCTGTGAGAAAGGATTTCAATTGAATTTGACGTAGTAAAACGTATCCTCAGTAATGGATATTAATTAAAAATAAGGACTTTCATGCCAATACTACTGTAGCATTACGAGCCAATATTGTTTTATGAGAAGGATCTATTTTTGTATGTAAGACCCAGTCACTGCAACATTTCACCAAAAAATCATGGTATTAGATAAAACGGGCTCATAAGATAGCTTTGTTGAAAACGTGAAAAAAAAAATCCTGTAATTCCAAATAATAACCACAGTTTCAGAATAGCAAATTTATTTTGAAGCAACACTTTTATTTCAATCCTCGCAAGAAATAAAACAAGACTACCATTTAGACACAAACAAAGCGTCACCACGAATTAAGTTAGATTTATTCACTAATTAATGTTTTCAAACGAATATGACACGCCGAGAGTCCCAACACTTCACCGGATTCATTTTCGTAGATCCTATTAGTTATAATTAAACGCAAGGAGCTCTCCTTTAACTCTTTGATCAACCTGCAGTATTGCAAGATGGAACATAATTAATTTATGTTCAATTTCCTATCGAGACTTGTATTCAGTCATTTTTGTTTTCCCGATGTTAGTCTATCGTTATTAAATATCTAATTTTAAGCTTTTGGGAATGATGGTGAAAAGGAAAAAAATGCGTAGTTTTCCTTCCAAAGAAGTTCAGACACGTTGCGTACGTAAGATAATGGGGGGAAATTTAGAAACCTACCGGAAGGAACCGACCCGAATTTTGTTTACGGTTCAGAATCCCATAGAGGAGCAACCACCAAACCTGTTGATTTGTTCTTATCAAAATTTTAGAATCACATTGTTTCTGGCTTGCATACCAATGTACAATTACATACCACAGTATTTATATTCATCATTATAATAATACTAGCTGCGTGCCCGTTCTCCGCACGGTACGGAACGAAACTTTTTCTTACATGTATAGTTCGAATTGATTCCAGAGATTTGGAATCTAAAAATAAGCAAAATTATTTGACTCTTCTCGTAAAGTTACTCATTACTTATTCGTTAAGTTAGTATAAGTACTGACCTGTAACCCTTGTTAATATTATGACGCAAAAAACTATGTCGGTGTCATTCACGATCAGAAAAGAAAAGCGTGACGATTTTCAGTGAAAATTCCTAATTTTCAAAATGTCTCATTTCTGCATCATACTCTTTTTTAGATTTAAGTTATGCCATTAATACCTTAGATACTACATGAAGTGGAGAACCGTTTTATTTTATAATTAAATAGTTGTGTACCAGCTCTTTGCAAGGCAAGAGAAGAACATTTTCCTAAAATGTGATCATAACTACTTGTGACAAAACAGAATCTCCAAGAAAAAAGAAAGTTCTGTTACAATCTTTTCTGTTGAAACTACCGCGTGATATATTAACGCGACGTAGAATTACTTAATGTTTTGTTAGCTGTGATGTAATACGGCTGTTAAAAAATGAATAGACGACATTGTTTCACAAAATATTTATTAATGCGGTATATTGTGGTTTGATCAATATTGCCTTATCATATCTACTTACTATTAATGATACTATATTTTACTGATACCAATACAATATACCGTCGTTTTGCAGCCGTTAATGCTTAATTTAAAGAAACGGTTTAGATATTTGCCACGAATGTAGGCTTTTACTCTTTGGTGATTCTTTGCAATTTACGCATTAGCATAAACTCTAATCATTTCAGTTTATGGTTGCCACTAAATCAGCTCTCCATAAATTTTTACGCATAGTTCTTCTCAGATTGGTGTATTTAGCACCAGGGCCCTATTATCGCATGGACAAATCGGGACTTTACCCAGGGGCCTCCGGCTCGAAATTGCCCCCAATTTCAAATGTTGTTCTGTTTTTATAAAAAAAATTATGAAAAATAAAACAAATTTTATAGACGGGGGGGGCCCAAATTCAACAATTCCCGGGGCCCCCTGTTGGTCATAATCAGGCCCTGTTTAACACCGCAATATATTTCCTGCTATTCGAAAACGTGAACCGTTTAAAATCTCAATTGAAAATAATGCTGGATAATTCACTTGTGAAAAAACAGCATTCAATTATTTTTCTGGCAACGTAAAGTAAAATATAGAATTATTTCACATGCGCGGCGTATGTTTTGCTTGTGAGTCCGTTATTCTGATTGAGTTTCGAAAGGGGTTTTAAACTCGTGACGTCAAAGTGGCGCACATTTCACATGTGAAAACTCGGTTATTTTTAAATAATTTTTTTTTTTTCAACTGGCAATTTTAATCATTGTTACTGTCTCCAAGACAACCAAACCGCAAGATATCATACGGAAATTTTTAAGCTGCTCTGCGATTGAAATGAAAATCCTTCTTTACTTAAAAATTTGTAAAAAATCTCCTAAGTTACATTTTCCTTTGGTTTCTCTTTTAAAAGAGGGCGAAATGTATGCTCCGTCATTTGACAAAATATAAAAAAGTTATGACGGATAGAATTCAAGATGCAGCAATTTTAAAAATATTTTACGAAAGTCAGCGTCAAATTTAATTTTATTTGAAAAATTCCCAAAAATCTGCAAATTATGTTACACAATCCGAACAAACAATTTTTAAAAGAAAATTTTCTCCTCTATCCGATGATGTAAATTTCGTTTTCTTGCGAGTGTAATTACCGGCGTTATTATGTATTAAGCGAGAAAAATCGCTAAAAATCGGTCAAAACATAAAATAAAACATTTTCTAATTCGAATTTCGAAAAAATCGCTCCGAGGCGTGTTAGGATCTGTCCTAGTGAAGCCGTATGCAAAATTCGGTAGGTCTGCGACCAACCGTCTCGGCGCAATGCGATCGAGAGACGCGCGCAAGAAGATTGGTGGTCACAAACTTACCTACCTACATAGCTACATACAATGTTTACTCTCGGATTTTATTATATATAAGATCAATACGATTTAACAGTATGATGAAAGAGTATTATTGTAACAAAATTGAAAAATGCAAAAATATATTTAAATTTTAACTCACTATTCAAACATTAAAAAAAATCTTCACCGCTATGATTTTTTCAGTGGTGGGAGGGAATCAGTTAAATTTGAGTTCAGTATAAAAGTAGAAAAATATTAACATGTCCCCAATTATTTTGAAAAAAAAAGCATGCACTCTACTGAGTTTGGAAAATTTCAACACTATAAAATAAATGCGTTTGGATAAAAGCAACTGCACTAATCTATTAATATTTCTTTAAAATTTAAAAACTGCACATGACATGTGCGTATTTTAGTTTAAAAATATACTGTAGTGAAAAATGGATGCTGATGAACTAAATTCGGTCAGAACAGAATCGACAATGTTATGTTGAAGGAGTCTGTTTCCGTTCTCGAAGGTGCAGTTAAGGCGTGAGAAATTATGAGATATAAAAAAAAAATTATCTGCATTTATTACTTTATAAAATTCTGTGCATTTATTAAATTCTGGGAACAGACACAAATGAGAATTGCACTTCTTGTGCAATGCGATTTTCATTTCAGACCTCCAGAAGAATAAATTCATTAAACTAATGATTATTGTTCTACACATTTTGGAGTATATCAAAGGCCCTTTGTGTCATTTTACAAAGAATATTAAGTTAAATTCATAGACTAATCATTGTTTCAAAATGAATATGCCATGAAAAGTCTTAATATTTCACACCAAAGCGATTTCCTTACAAGAATAGCTGATATTAATTATATCTGAATAAGCGAAGTTCTCTCCGAATGCTTTGATCAGTCCATAGTGTTAAGCGATTAATTTATCATGTTCGATTTCCTATCGCATGTTGTCATTCTTCCGATGTTATTTTGCGTGTTATCGCATAACTCTTTTCAGAATACTTCATTTCCTAGAGATACTGTACAAGCTTCCAGGAAAGAGGTAAGAGGAGGGAAGTGACTATTACTGAAAGCACGAGAATCTCGATTAGCATACTCTAATCAATTTTGCAATGAGGGCACTTTTGACGATGGAAAAAAAATCAATTCTGTAATTAATCTATTTATGAGCAAAGTAATAATAGTATGCGCTAGAAATTTATTTATTGCATTATAAGAGATTATGCTCAGAATTAACCCTCATATGGCTGCATTCACCGAGCATTAAACCCGTATGTGAAACTCACAGAGAGAGTTAAAAACTAGAGGAGAAAATTACATTTATCAATGTCAAATAAAGGGTTACCATGACATCTGACCAACATAATTTCTGTATTGTCTCTTGAGAATCAAACTGTCAATTCAGGTTACTTGACTCGCGGAGTCATGCATTTAGTGAATCTCACTGCCAATGGTTGAGAGTTAAAATTCCGTTCATTACTCTCCAGTTTTCAGTACAATGCATCTACATTTTTGGCTAGCAAAATTACACGCATATCATAAATTATAAAGACATATTTTTCTCTTAACCCATTAGCTCCCGACTTTTATCATCCTATTCTCTAATTTATGTTGATGCCTGAAGTGATAAATGAATTTCCGTCATACGTGGGGTATGAAGAATGAAAGATTCGCATTTTACGTTGCTATCGCTGAGTACTTTGTGGAAATCAGATTTATTATACGAGAAATTAAAATAATAACATTAATTATGCTTATATATTTTTGCTACCAGCGTAATTTGTGACCATCTAAAAATAGGAAGCAGGGCGTTAGTGGGATGATTACTTTTATTAAAGTTTATCACTTTTTGTATCGTTGAAGTTGCCTGAACTCAACAGTCTCAACGCATTGTTTTTTTTCAAGGGCACATGAGTGTTTTATTCTCTCTTTTTTAAATCTTGAACACAGTTTTAATTTTTTTAGTTCCACCTTCGCAAAGATGTAACAGTGAAACCCAGCCTCGCACTAGTGCAATGTAAAGCATTTCACAGCCTCCCATGAAGAGCAACACTGGGTAGAGAAGTGAATTTTCATTGTTGCGTGGCGAATAGGTTAAATTTGGGTTCGGTGGGGCGTTTTAAACTCGATAACACTCTCTACCTTCTTACACGTATCATATGAACTATACCAAATGATTTAGGCGTTGAACTGGTTGCCAGAAAGTTTTGGGTTCGATTCCCACATTCCACAGGAAACCCCCATGTACAGGCGGTGTACTTGCAAGTTAGATCCGTGGTTCCGAAAATCCCCTCTGAGGACGTTAGTAGTTTCCGCGGTATGTCAGTATTCAGAAGTCTCATTCTCTCTTCAGTCCAAACTGCGGTGGGGAATTCCAGGAAAGACGCATGCAACTCTAAATGACGCATTCGGTGACGTGAGTTGCCCTTTCCTGACAAAACAAACTTATTGTGGGATTAAAGCAATTTTGCCTTTTCCTAGATGCTCAGAGTGAATAAATAAATGCATTATCAAACCCATCGAAAACCTGAAAAGCTTTAAGAGTTGTTAATTTTACTCAAATGGGTGTTTTATGCAGCGTTATGTAGTGCCTGCAGGCCAACAAACTAAATCAGAATCATGGCTAGTGATTCCGACTCAACAGATTGTCTTGCACTCTTCTGAAGGTGCTTAATCACAGCCTCATTTTTGGCACTGCAGGCTGTGCGCGCACAGCCAGCGGTGACAAAAATAGTCTCTAGATCTGTGGAACGCAGTGAATGATTCGATCGACCGCCATGTTTCTGGTAGTTAAATAGAGCGATGGCAACGACTGCCCTTTTCCAGCATTGGGAAATGGGTGTGCTTCAAAGGATTAACACAAATTCTTTTCAGTCCGAAGTACGAACTTACCTGTTCGATGAAAGCCTGGGTGCTTTCGTAGTCCAGAAAGAAGACAACTTTGCGATGCTTCCCGCTGGAGGACAGGACCCTGGTGAAACTGTTCAACTGGCTCTTGGAACTTGCGTTCATTTTCCACTGGAAGAGGGACGTGAAAACAGAGTGACTGTTCAGCAACTTCGCGTACTCGTCCAGGGAGACATCTACGCAGAAATAAATATTTCAGTAGAACCTCGATTATCCCAGCTCCGTTTATCGAATCCTTTGTGTTAACCGAGATACTAAAATCAACCGGGCTGTCCGTGTTAGCAGAGGCGCTATCTCGATTAATGCTGAAGAATTCATCAACAGAGTGGCCATATTTAAAGTAGAGATGTTTCGAGCCCGATTGTGAGAAAACCTTTGGGCCAAGCTGAACCAAATTTGCAGTCAATACTAATTAGACCATGGGGTTTTGATTAAAAAAAAGTTCGGATTTTTGTCACCATGAATCAAAGTGGAGCTGTAAGGTCCATTTTTAGAGTAAAATAGGCATAGAAAGAACAGAAAGTTAACATTTTACAAGCATTTTGATATTGACTCTATATTTTACGTTACTCTTTGCATTTTGCATTTTACCAAACATTTTAGTAATGTCTCTCATACGCAGTAATGCGTTGCAGTGAGTATGCAGATTTTTACGGAAAAAAGGTGTAGCAATGCAAAATCTTATGCAAATTTTAGTCAGGACGCTGAAGGCATTGTTAAGTAGTACCAGATTTGAGGACATGAGGAAACGAACAGGCTGTGTCGAAATCAATGATGCGCTACTCTTTTACGATCACACTTTGCTAGTAAAACTCTACTGTTACAAAATTGAAAATGTTTCTGCTGCTCTTCGAGAATATCGGAGGTTGAAGTTCCTAAGGAAAGGTCCTGTGACTAGCGCAGGTTTTTATGCAGTAGGGAATGCTGTTCAGAGAATGCACTTTTATCTGCAAGGAAAGCATACTGAAAACCACACATGTCAGTGATGCCAATTACTAACAAATGTTTACTTTCTGTATTTTCTATACGTATTTTACACCAAAAATGGATCTTACAGCACCACTTTGGCCCCTGGTGGTAAAGATCAAAACTATATTTTTTTTAAATCAAAACCCCATAGTTTAATTAGTATTTACTGCAAGTTTGATTCAGTTTGGCCGTAGTTTGCTCACAATCGGGATCTAAAGACCTGTACTTTAATTATTTAATTAAAGCCACCCTGTTCAAATTCTAATCAGTCAAAACATGTTAAATTATAGAAAGTCATTAATATTGTGATTAGCTACGACTGTGCTATCTGAGATTTCAGTTATTCGGGGGGTCTGATCAGTATCGACAACCTCGGATAACTCGTGTCCTACTATAAATAAATGATGGCATGTTAGCACTGGAGGCGGTGCGTAATTCAGGAATGCTTTATCAGGAGGTCCGAGAAGTCTGACAAAACATTTTACTAAAAATGGGTCATGCTTTTTTCTGTTCATTTTTAATTTAATCCTATATTTAACCTGTTCGCTGTCATCATTGAGACGACTCTTTTTCTTTGAGCAGTATTGCTTCTCGGGAAGAGTATTCGAGTGCTCCATAGGAACCCAGCGTTTATCGATCGCTGGGTTTTGATGGGGCATTGTAAGACCCTTGCTGGGGAGTATCATTGGTCGAAGAAAACAATCTTCTGAGTTGTGTCTTCGCACAGAAATAGAAAAAAGATTAAAACATGGGTCCAATAGTGTATTAGACTCCCTAACAACTCAACTCAACCGATTTTTAGGTTTAAGTTTTCTCAGAGGTGGAAGGGGGAAGGGGAGGGGGTTGGAAATCTTCTCATTGACCGTTGGATTCGCCAGTGATTGGAGAGATGTTAATTTCAGACATAAAACAAGATAAATCTTGCTAGACACATAGATTGTAATAGCTTTTACCAACACTGTCTTATTTTTGACCTCCTCCCCCCCCAAAAAAAAGCGAAAAAAAAGAAGAAAAAATTAATTTGAAGAGTGATACTTTGAAATTTAACTGTCGTAAAAAAAAGACTGATATTTTCCATATTTCTATTTAAAGTTCATAATTTTGAGGCATATTTACATACTTATTTTTGACTTAACTGTAAAAAAATTGGAGTAAATAATTAATATTTCAACATTGAAGAAATTGTGTGTCTTTACTTAATTGATCTTTCATTTAAATACATATTTTTTTTCTATCCTGTTAATTGCATTCTATCTTAATGAATGACTGATTACGTATGTACTATATTTATATGCAGTAAAATTCAATGGCTAAGTTAGTAAAATGCATTAACTCTATCTTTTTCTCAATGTAATAATGAACATAGTGTATCGCTGAATCACGTGAGGTAGAAAGTTCGAATTCAAAATTTATTTTTCGCCTAGAGACTTTAACTAAATGTAATATTTTGTTTTTAATGTTTATAAACTGCATGACACCCTAATATATAAAAACGAGCGATAAACTTTATTCAGAATATTAAACGTTTCTAAAATTTTATTAGTTTTAGAGATATAGCGTTCAGTGGAGATAAAGTTAGACCACATTTAAACTATTTCTATCTTTCAGAATCGTTCCGAATACCAGTGAGATAAAATTTACCGATGAAATGTCTGTAAAGAATGAACGATGTCATTTTGGAACCTACATTAGGTGAGAAAAGTACGATCAATATTGGTGAAATGCTATATTAATGGACTTCCCGCGGGTCATTTAAGCAATATATGGGAAGTATTCCTATTGATGGCTAACGACTAAAAAATTTGTGAGAGAACCGTTAAGAAATAACCAGCAAAATATTAGTTTTGCTCCTCGACTAAGCTCTTGGCTATTCACAGTTCTTTTTAGAAATATTTGAAGCCTTCCAATATGCGAACCATTAATAAATGGCCCTGCACATCTTGAAAAAACCTGTACGTTACTAGTGCAGTACGGAATTATGTTGTATTTGTAAGACGATGTTTCACACACTTTCTTGTAACAGCATAATTCGATGATTTAGCAAAAAACTCTTGTGTCTGGAGCCATTTCTCTTTCTCTCACTCCCACACGCATAAAAAAGTCTATTATTTAATATATCTGTTATGAATAGTGAAAGACCAAATTTGGAGACTATCAACATTCTCTGGTGAATGCGATCACAACCAAGAAAATCGGTGAAACATCAAGTGCTTTTTAATATTATAGATACGAGCAATCGAATATACATGTCGACAATCACACAGATCAGCTGCGGTATCAATACAAGTTAGGGAATCCAATCGAGATCCCACGAGAACGCTATCCCGCTGGATTAAGGCCGCAATCTCACGGGATTGAAACTGAGAAGTAAATTGCAGGTTGATTAAAAAATAATGTGACCAATTTCAGAGCATCAAAAATTTTAATTGAATAAAGTTGTTTGCACAAAATTTTCAATGTGGTTTCCTTTAGCATAGTAAACTTTACATAAACGTTTAGGCCAAGCCAAAAGAGATTTTTAGACCATTTTTTGGGGTATTTTTCAAACTTCCCCTCTGATTGTTTTTTTAAGCCTTTGAAATGTTTTCACTTTACGTCTGTTTAATTATTTTTTTTAAGTATACCCATAAGATATAATAGCAAGGAGCACAGTCAGATGACGATTGCATTTCGTCGGAGGAAGAAATTTTATTTTTTTATCTATCAGACATTTTAGAGTTGATTTTGCAGTATGACTTGCTGAAGAATCTTGGTAAATAAACAGTCTCGTTGGGGGTAAAGACGCTTACTTTTTTCGATCATGTGCTTCAAAATTTTATTCTGATAGTATTTATTATCAATTTAAGCCTTTTTCTACAAAAAATGGTTTTGTTAAATCTTGAGAGGACAGCAATGTTGTTCGAATGAAATATATCGTATCTTCGTTTTGCCATTTGTGAATGACAGATGAAACAGTGCTTCATCCGAATCATGTTTTACATCTACCTTTGCGTAACATTTAATGCAGAGGCAAAAAACGTTTTCTTCGTTTATCTACCATGTTTTTGCAGACATTTGATGACAGACTGGTTTCTTGACTTTTTTTAGCCAATTTTCTTTATATAACGACAAATTGTCGATTACGATAACTGTAATTTCTTTGCTAAGTTCTTTGAGGCAAAGGATTTTCTACAGCGATCTCTTTTCTGCTTCTTTTTTTTCTTATTCACCAAGGAATTCCTTTGTTCACATTTTTTTCTTGGAGCTTTGCATTGCCAGCCAAATTGTATTTATTTTTTGGAGTTTAGATAGTAATCTATTAAAAAAATGCCTTTTCTGATTTTTAAATGCTTTATTTATAACAGAATTTGAGCAACCATCCTCCAAAAGCTTTAAAATTCCTTTTCTTGGCTTGGGCAAGAATCATGTTGGATGGCTGCGTACCGTTCCATGTCTCTGAAAAAAGCACTGTAACAGATGTCAGCCGTAGGAATGAAATTTCAGAGCTCTGCGCGCCTTTTCAAGGGTTCAATTTTTCGGATTTCAGTTTAATGGACGACAGTGATTCGTTATCACTGTTTTATAACATCATGCGTAAAATAACTACTGATTTTTTTTTTCGCAAACCATACCACAAATGAAATTACATTCAAATCTGTCATATCTCTAGAGATGATCGACTGGATCTGAAAAATCTCTTAATTTGAATACCGCTGTAATCAAAAGCTGCATTTTTACATTGATCCAGAAAACGTAATTTCTACTCAACATTCATCATCCGTACGTGATGAGCATTGATATTTCAGGTGCGAGTCAGGAATAATAATAATTATCGTATATTTCAAACATACACTAAGAGATTCTTTGAATACTGTCTTTTTTGTTTTCTATACTCATTGTACCGATAAGTTTTTATTAAAAAAATATCACGATTATGAATAAAATACGAGAGGAAAGTTATTGTGCAAGTAGCTTATCAGGTTTAGTTAGATCAATTTGCAATTATGACTATTTTTGATTACGAATAAAGATGAAATATCGGTTCTGAGTGATACCACCAAAAATTTTCTCTATAATGTTTTGAAAGAGTCACGCAGTGGCCTAGTCACTAAACTTCGTTCCCGTAAGAATACTGAAAGTGAAGCAGCACTGGCTTGTCCAGTGCTTGGGAGGGTGAACTCCTCTCTTGGATGGACTGCTTTGGGACCGCGTACGCTAATGGGAGCTAGTGCACGTAAAATTCAATCTCTTCCATGTTCAAACGATACCTTTGGGGGTGCTGATTTCAGGTGCTAGGTCTCGCATTTGGAATTGGTTCAAAAATAGGAGGGGGCAACGTTGGTTTGCCTAATAGGCGCCCCCGTAATGAAATGACTAGCATCTGCGGCCCTCGTTGTGGTCAAGCCTCAAGTAGGTCGTTGACCCGGCCATTAGAAAGAAAAAAAAAAATGTTTTGAAAGGCATCCTATAAAAAGCTTAGAAAACATTTACCACATTTTAAGAGATAAAACTACGTACCAGTATTTATTATGCATGTAATATATAGGTATCATAGGTATAAAATGAAATGAAATTGAATATGAACAATCATCAATTACTCTTAAACAATCCAATGTATATTTTTTCTCATTTCTGTTTTTAATATGTGAGGCAGGTCCGAAGGGCCTGGGGTTGGCGCTATTGTGACCACTTTACCCCCATCTGCACACTTAAACCTAAAAAATATGTCTAATTGTTCTGAAAATTAATCCGTCATTGAACCCAGTTTTAACCTCGTCACTCTCACGATTGAAATACGCAGCGGTTAAGACTCCGCTTCGGTGACCAGTAATGCTTTCCCACATTGGTCTTAGAACGCTAAACCGGCATCCACCGATTGCAGAAGCGCAACAATGGACGCTCCCATACTGGGAAGCAACACTGGTCAGGGAAGCGGAGTCTTCTGTGCTGCATTTTTGCAGTGGCAAGAATGAACAGGTCAAACCGGAGTTCAAGAATGATAGTTGAAAAAGAAATGATGACAAAATAATTTGCCATAATTATTGCAAACCCCCCCCCCCAATTTGAAACCACTATTTGTGAATTCTTATTCCATATTTTATTTAATATGTTATTCTTTAATGCTGTGCCAAATTTCATGTTAAAACTATTTCAATCTACTTTGAATTAAGTTTTCAAGTTAATATTTTACCAAATTTACTATCATACAACCAACTTACTTGAGCTTTCATGAGTAGTAAGAAGTGTGTCCGATATTGTAAGATAGTTCAGAGTAATATTAAGCAATAAATGCCCTGGTGGACTGATAGTAACTGAAAAAAGAAAAAAAGTGATTATAATTAATGTCTTTGAATAAAGAATGCAATACAATCATTCTTTGCTGTTAGAAAGGTAGTTTAGCCAATCAGTACACCCTTAAAAGTGTGCTTCTGATTTAAGACGCACATTTTAAATTTTAGCCTCTGAAATTTGGGAGGCATAAGAGCAATGGGCCTATGACATTCGGCATGTATGCCTGAAATTAGGAGCAGTCTCAGAGGCACAAATGTGTCAGAAGCAGAAATTTCGCTCCGTGTCTCCTGACAATTTCGTTCTCATATCGGTGACTTTTATTTTCAATGTGTCTTTCATTTTTAATATTTATATGAGCGGTACTACATTGGCAATGTGCCCCACATTTTAAAATAGTAGAAGGCACAAACCGCTTGTGTCTTATATATAAGAGACACAATTTTAAGCAAATATGGTGTATGGAAGTATGCATTTAAGATATTTTTAAATAAACACTACTATTAATTCAATTATTTGAAACTGGTTTGAAAAAGAAATCTTATAAATGCATAATTAAGTATTATAAGAATTAATAATAATGCATAAAAAAAAACAAGAAAAAACATATTTTAACTGAAAAAGGACTCATGAAAGAATTAAAATAATACGAATAATTCATGAAATGAAATACATTGTTTTGAAATAAAATCAGTTTACAATACATATAAATACAATGAAAACGAATGAATTAACGTAAATGCGGGCTAGGACCCCTAAAATGACCCCAAAAGAGACCTTAAAAAAGACACCCCACCCATCGGCCCAGATACCACGTGTAGATAATTGGCCGAAATCCCACTACAACAAGGAATGAATTAAAACAAAGCATTTATAAATTAGCCGTCTCATATTGGTGAGCTTACAAACATTTAAAAAAAAATTTTACTTAAAAATACTTTAAATCACTTTTTTAGTTTCAGCTCAAAACTTTTTCTCCCCCTTATCTCGTTTGATTATGATGTTTTCGATTTTCCCTCAATATTTTAGTTTTTAGGTAGTTCTTGTTTGCGGCTTAACTATTAAAAAAACAGCAAACTACATCGAACATATGTACTATATACTATTGTGCAAGTTTTCTTATCAGATATCCATTAAATATCCCGCTTTATGCGAAAATTAATAGATTTGAGGGTACCTAAAAATTATTTTTGTAGTCGAATAAGTAAAATAGAAGGACAAAAATAAATATCTAATATAATAAATTGAATGTACGTTTGTATATTTTTTTATACAAACTTCATCCATTGAACTAATCGGCTTAAAATTTCTCATACAGCGTATATAAAAATAAATCATGCGAAGCACATTGATTATAAAACACTTTCCAACATAAGTCTTTTTTTTTAAGGCAAATTTGGTGATCTACTGAAATGTGATGATCCATTATCGTCAATGGATTTTAAGCGTACCTCCCCCCTTCCCCCCAAAATAATTAAAATATAAATAAATAAATAAACTGTTTTACTATTAATGTAATTTAGTAAGACCCTGTAAAAGAAATTTCAATGATATTTCCACCCTTTAAATGAAGAGTAAACTGTTATAAACGTCTATATAATTATTACATTTTGCTTGAAATGGTTGAATGAATGTCTCTAAACTGCCGTACGGCAATGCATTGAAATTGAGCGCTCTTATAAAAGAAGTATAAATGCTATCACATTCACTATTTTCAAATGAAGATACTTATTTTGTAATTAATAACATGTATAATTTTTGTGATGTTTGAAATAAATTACTGTCTCTACCAGTAAAATACACTTATAAATAATGACTGCTCCTAATGCGTATGGAAGTTTTTAGGCGCTCTTGTAAAAGAACTGTAACTTAAATACACAATATTTTTACAGTACAATTGGTACAGTACATAGAAATTAAATACATAAATTTGGTAGTAACCGATATGTATTTACGGTAGTCAAAATAGGGACAGACAAACTACAATCGGAAACTTTTTCCCATTTTATTGGAAAGTATTAAAAAAATAAAGTGAAAAACCTTAGCGATTTTAAAATTACAAAAAATTTTCCGTAACGGGTTTTTCGTAATTTTTTCTATTTACCTTGAAAGAAAACGTTTCCGGCATTCTGAGACCGACTGGCTGAAATTTTGGTTATTTATGCGGAAAAACATAGACGACAATCTTAATTGTTTCTGTTCTACATTTTTTAAGAATGCTTTTGCAGTTTTCAATTAAGAAATGTGCATTATTAAAATCAGAATCATTAGACCTATCGGTTTGATATTTTTCATAAACGTTAAAAAAACAACAGAGAAATTTTTGCTGGAGAAAAAATCTGAAAATCCATCCTCCCCCAGGGTGTTAGGCATTAAAAAAATGAAATTTGAACTAAAACTGTGAATTTTAGGAAAAATTTTAAATTTGAAAATGTTTTCGACAACTTATAACCAACCAGCTCAAAGTTTTGTACATATATGGTGAACTTAAACTATGGTATGTGATTTTTCCATTCTAAGTGGTCCAGTCGGTTAAGCTTGATGCTCATTCGAAACCGACAGTGAAGCAGCATCGGACCTTAGTCAGAGCTTGGAAAAGTGGCAATTTTCCTAGATTAGATTGCTGTGGGACCTCGCACGGTAAAGAGAACAGGTGCGGGTATAATATGTCATGGCTTTAATGTCCTGCATGTTGAAACGATACCTATGAAGATGCCAATCCAGGTGCAAAGTCTTTCATCTGGAATTGGTATAAAATTAAGAGAACCCCTTCCTCCCATTGGGATTGAATAACACAGAAACCACTCCATTTCGCACATCGCCGTCCTATATGAAGGATCTGCAGTGGTTCCTCTGAGAGCATTATCATCTTCAACAACAATTTTCTCGCGTATTTGTATTAGTTGTAAATAAGCCATGTTTCCGTGAGCAGATTTCAACTACTTGGACATGAACGTTATTTGACAGGAATCATTTCAACATCTGAACGTTTAACATTTAGCAAAATGTTAAAAGAAGTCTCGAATTTCCGTGACAGTTTCAGGTATTGTTGTTTGGAGGACTCAATTTTGATCACCAGCTGATTACTGATAAATGGCACTTGGACACCCGTGTGCATTTGGCAAGATCGCAAGTTAAATCTGCGGGGCCGAAAGTTCTCCCCGCAGATGGTAACGGTTTCTGAGATGTGTTAACATTCAAAATTCTTCTGGCGGCCAAACCTGTAGTATAGGATTCTTGACAAGGCTTATAGGTTGATTTTACAGACCAAACATACGCAAACTTGATAAATTTAGCTATGAAACGAAAAAATTTTAAACATATTTCTCTTAAGTAACATATTTACAATTTTTTTTCTGGGACATCTTAAAATCTGGAACAAGAGTAAAATTATGCATGCTTGTAACCTTTTTAAGTAAAAAAAAAACGAATTTGGTTTTACTTGTCTTCAAATGTGTATGGCATGATTCATCTAATATTATTCTAAAACTAAAACCATGTTTCAAAACTAGAATAAACATTTCTATTATTATGAACAAGCTAGTAAGCTCTTGCAAAATTTAGGTAGATGTTCTCACTAAGCCCATTGCCTTATTTTAAGGACGCCTAAATTTTGACATTTTCACTATCAGTCACAAAAAAGTCAAACTTCTATTACTTTTTTTATATCTTATTTTTCAAATGGTAAATTTGCTTTCTCGAGAATGTTGTTGCTGTTGCGAGAGAATAATGCCCTCTGAAGGCAGAGGGCATTACTCTCTCACCAGAGGGCATTACTCTTACAGAACTCTTAAGCGGAGAGTGCTTAATAGTCTCAAAGAAACACATGGGAATCTTTTACTTTTCTGCACATTTTAATGAAGATGTAATAATTCTCAATACTACTAATATCGGAAATACATCCATCACTTTAAGCATAAAATAATATAATCAAAGTGTCAAGGATCTGACGATTTCAAAGCTGTTTTTGTCAAAATTAAAACAACTATTTGAGGAACAATGTGGTTTAGCATTTAATAGGTAATAAAATTTAAGAATTAAACTTTCAATTGAAATTTCTCTAAATTACTGTGAAAAAATTACAAGAAGTAAAATTAATATTAAATAGTAACTTCAGAGTTCAGTGAGGCAAACGAGAAATAATTTTAAAAAATAGCTATTAGTACTACAAGAAATGGAAATTCCAGACAGATTAAAATCTAGAAAATGACTGTCTTTTGAAAATTCCTAACTTCAGTCTCTTTTGATATTCTATTTAGTACCAAGAGGCATTTCCTGATAATTTAAATTATTTTTAGCGTATAATTGGAATTAAATATATTTGGTATTAAATTTTAAAGTAATATTTAGACCGCATAGAATGACTATATATTATATATATATATATATATATATGAAATATATATATATTATATATATATATATATATATATATATATATATATATATATATGAAATATATATATATATATATATATATATATATATATATATATGAAATTTCATGTAAAAGGAAACTGCATAGATTTACTTAATTAAAATGATTTCATTTTTAGTTTTCTGTAATTGCGAAGGAAATGTTCCCCAAAGCGCTACTTTAAAATGAAAAATTATCTTAAAATACTATGAAAGTTTTAAATTTTCAGGGAATCGCAGTAAAATTAATATGAGAACATGTTGGCATTGGGAAAAATCAATCTGATAAATTGATCCCTAGAGGGTAAGCTATTCAAAACCGTGAGACTCATTAGGTATGTGTTTTTAATAAATTAATACTAGAGTTTAATAATAAATCATTATTGTTATTGCATAAGTTAGATGTTTAAAGTATTAAAAATTATCTTATGTACTAATGGATGGAAAAGAAATGGTCTTTAGCTAAATGTATTGCATAATTTTCTGGCGCAATTCTTATGAATAATTTATTTCTAGCTACAAAGACTTCCAATTACTTATCCATTAAGTAATAAATCATATATTAAGCAACTGAGAAAATATTGATTTTAAAGTTTTGGAAGTACTTTTAATCGATCTGTTTATAAAGGGGACTTAAAATAATAGTATACAGTGATGGCCAAAATTGTGGACACTTTTTTTTTGTTTTCTAAGTTCGTACGCGTATAAAAAAATATTATGTTTCACAAAATGCAAACTATTATACATCATTTTAGAGATAATTTAATACTGATTTCAATTCAAAAAAATAAATTAAAATATTTGCAATGCAAAAAAAGTTAAACGGCAATAATTATTGAGATATATTAGATATTGATGACTGCAGTGAGCTATCAACAGTTTGTAGGGTAGCCGTAATTTTTTATTACAATTTCACATCGATGTTTTATTGAGCTTACGAGAGTCTTAAGCTCAAAAAACTAACAGTGATTGACCTGGAAAGTTAGAAATTTCAATCCATTTCATCACTGTATTTGTTATTCAGATTAAAGTAAATACAACTTTTATCCTATTGCACATATTGAAATTTAGTTTTGTGTATTGAAATCAGTATTAAATTCTCTTTAAAATGATATATGAGTTTGCATTTTGTGAAGCGTAGCACTTCCTATAAGCGCACAAAGTTACAAAACCTAAACATTTTCAAAAGTGTCCACAATTTTGGCCCCTGCTATATGTTTACCAAAATAATCCTATAAAAGAAAGAGCAAAGATAAATCTTCAATCATATTTTAAATTGCTGGATTATGAAAGTATAATTATGCTTATGATTTCATTATTAAAATGTTACCAAAAACCAAGCAATCAGTGGATAGATTGACACTATCAGCATAATTTTTAGTTCATTCCTATAATATTTATATTAAGACACGAAACTTTGCAAATGCTATCCTATGGCTTAGTACTTGCTGATTAACATAAAATAATACTTGATAACACATTAAATTCATATTTGTCGAAAAATTTAGTCATATTTAATTAAATTGGAATGCGATTAATTCAGATTTTTTTTATCAATTAATTACGGTCTGTGATATTAAAATTATTGAAACCTTTTAGAAAGTGGCAGTTGTTTTTTTCTGAAGCTGCTCCTAGTATTAGTTTCAGTAGTTTTGGTATTTTGAAATACTGACTTACGAAAAAAGGATTTTGATTTTTGATCCGATCTTTCTAATACATTTAGAAATTTAAAATCACTTAGGATTTGAAACGTCATCAGCTTCAGTAATGATGGCTATGTAAAATATTGACTTACGTGAAAGAAAACGCCTTTGCTCTTCGGTTCTTCTAACATATTTAAACATGTGAAACTATTATTTTGGACTTTCAAGCTCAAAACGCCAAATCAATCATACCTTTTAAACAAAGGCAACTATACGAAGTACGATTGACTCTCTGAATGTCTTAGAAAAGAGCAAATATGTAAAGTTGTTTTCAATGCAAAATAAGTCCAATAAGCTTCAGATTAGGCGATAGGCTGTGGAAATGAACCCATGAACCTAAATTTAATAGGTGCGTCTTTTCTCTCACGAGAGAGGTCAAGTCAAACCTAGGCTCGATATTAAAAACGGCGAAAGAAGTTCCTTTACCCCCCCACCCCCCCACGTGAAATTCTACCTACGCTACCGACTTCAGGCAGTTTGAACAATGTAGGGTAAGGGCACCGTAATTCACACTTATAAGAGCAATAATAAGCATTAACTAGTAATTGCTAATTTCTAAAACTATCAAGAAACAAAATTTTTGTTTTCAACATTTTGTTTCTTGATAGTTTTAGATTTTCAATTTAGATAGTTCAAATGAACTTTAAAAATTCATGTAAGGTATAATTATTACAGAATAATGAAAATTTCTATTTTTTCTATATTTTATATATAGTCATGGTGGCGACTCCAGTAATTGATAACAAGAACAAAATTTTGGCTCCAGTGATTGTCACTTCTCGCTCCAGTAACTGACACCTAAGAAATGAGTAAAATAACATGCTGATTTAATTTTAAATGCAATGAAGTGAAAATGACTCAAGAAAATCAAGTGAAATTTGGTGACATGATAGTCTATCGCTCTACAAACGATAACGTAGGATTAAAAAAAAATTGATTGGTTTTGAGGTTTTGCAAAAATTATTTCAAACTGCGTAAATATTTTTGTTCGCACATCACGTAACATCCACTAAAGTGACTGAAATGAAATTTGATGATATGATATTTGGTCGCTCAACTTAAATTATGGGCGTCAAATTTTAAAAAAGTTTTGATTAGATTTTGAGATTTTTCAAAAATCGCTTCAAATAGCATAAATATTTGTTTGCGCATCATGTAATAAGGACTAAAGCGAATGAAAATAAAATTAGTGGTATGGTATAATAAGTCACTCAACTTAAAGTATAGGCAATGAATTTTTTTAAAGTTTTATTAGATTTTGAAATTGCTTTGAAAATCTTCGTAAAATGAGCATTTTTCTTTTCACTCATCACGTAAAAATGACTAAAGCGAACAAAATGAAATTGGGTGACATAAAAGGTGAACATGCAACTTAAACTATAGCCGTCCAATTTTTTCAAAATTTGGATTAATTTTTGAGATTTAATTGTGCATGAGAAAATTTATTTAAAATGTGTAAATATTTAATTGTCTATCCCTTTGAAGGTAATAAAATAAAATTTAGCATAATCATATGTAGTCACTTTAACTATAGATGTCAAGGTATTTCAATAAAAAAAAAATTTCAAAATTTTGCGAAAATATAGAAAATGTTTGTTTCATTTCTGAAAAATTGTAATGGAATAGAATGAAATTTGAGATTATGTTATGTGGCAAGTTAATGTGTGAACTATACATGCCAAAATTGTTCCAAATATCTGAAATGTTTTGAGATATTGGGAAAATCGTGTAAATGTATATTCTTGCATCCCTCAAAAACTGCTTAAATAATCGAATGAAATTTCGTAACATTATGATAAGTAACGACTAAAACAACAAATATCTGATTTTATTTTATTTTATTTTTTGAGTTTGAATAAATTTTAAAACTTTGCAAAATTGCAATTATCACGAACTTGTCGAAAACACTAGTAACCAAAATAAGTGTCAATTACTGATTAATTTACTTATTGAAAAAATCTCTATGTGTATTTACTTTATGTACTATCTATTATATAAATGTGAAAGTTTGTTTGTTCGGGACCTCCACCCATACCGTCCGACCGATCGGCTTGAAGTTTAGAACAAATATGTAAAACGACATATAATAGTTCGTAGTCAACTTTAAAATTCTGAAAATCCACCTGTTCCCTAATTTTTAACGATTTTACGCAATTTTCAGGGTAGAAAGCTACTCAAATGTCTGATTTGAGCACATTCGTGAGCATAGTTGATAAAGTTAGACTTATTTATTTATTACCTTCAATAATTCAACTGAGATTGACGTCATTTTGATGTCACGAGTGTGAAAATGCATTAGAAATCCTAACTAGGTTAACTAGCTTCTAGAAAAATTACACCACTAGTGAAATAATAAACTTCCACCTCATCAGATGATGTAGAAAAGTAAAACAACGTGTATTTTTTTTTCTTCTTCATTAACTAATTCATGTTATATATCGCAACTGAGAATGATGTCATTTTGACATTATGAGTTTAAAAATGAATCAGAAATCTAATTACATTAAAAGGCTTTGACGCAAAACTATATGTAAAAATACTATTATAAAAATTCAATGTAGTTTGTTTAATGTACGTGTTATCCGTAGCGATTTTTGAGCTCTGTGATTTTTCAGCGACCATAATAACGAAAGGAAACTTGCATTTTTTAAAATCGTGGAAATTCAAGCGTCGCCACAAGATGCAAAATACTAATTAACATAATACATAGCATTCGCTATCGGTTCGACGGCGGTCGTTGCATGTATTCCCAAAAATCGTGCAAAATGTCGCCAAGATCGGACGACTTTTGACGGTATATATAGTAGATATACTTTTTCTTTTGTTGAATTCCAGAAACTTAGCAAGCTCTTGCAGAAAATTTACATCATTTGCAAAATAGCTCCGGAAAATATTTAAAATACTGATTAACTAGGAATAAACCCAATATCTCTCAATTTAACTTTAATAAGTTCTGTTGCAGGTGAGAGTTTTCCAACGTCGTATGGTTCAATATTACTCCGTTTGAAAACTACTGCGAGAAATTACCAGACTCAACTACTCGTCGTCAGAACGTGACGTCATAAATTAAAAGTTTCATGAAATTTGTAAACTCTGCAACACAATATAACGTACTATTCGCAATTTGAGCTATTGTAAATAGTTCCTCAAGGTTATACAGATTGATGTTTTACACCAGAAAACAATGGCGGTAAATATATATATTGGGACAAGATGGATATTTCCCCACACGCCGCGATAAAATATTTTGCGGTGCTAAATACGTCAATCTGACAAGACTTATGCTTGAAAATATATGGAGAGCTGTTTTAATGGCAATGCATAAATTCTAAAGAATCATCAAAGAGTAGAAAGGCACCATTGGTTTAAAATATCTAATCTGTTTCTTTAGATTGAGCATTAACACGGGAGAAACGAAGATAGATAATGTAAGTAATAGATAGTATAAGTAATAGGTAGTAATAGTAGATTTGTTAGGTTAACATGGATTAAAGCGCAGTATATCACGTTAATAAATATTTCGTGAAATTAAAATTGTTCTATTCATCATTTTCCAACGCGCGCGATTATACAACTAAACTGTAATCCTACGTTGCGTTAATATATCCCGAGGTAGTTTCAACAAAGGGACTACTTGAACTTTTTTTAAGAATTTGTATTCACATAGGTACGATTATAATTTGGGAAAATATTCGTTTCCTACAGTGCGAAGAACGGGCACGCAGCTAGTTATCTAATAAAATTCATTTTATATTGATTTCTAAAAAGAAATGTGCTTTAAATAGGAACAGGTTGATAATGAACTAATCTTAATTTCATAATTGAGAATCAGACTGAGTTATTGAGATTAGACTCTTTTTTAGCACTCATTTTAAAATCTAAATTTCTGATACCTAGAACCCTATGGAGGTAAGAAAAATTGCATAAAATTGAAGACAAATGTCTAATGGGTACTAAATAGCACGATTTGAAAACAGTTCTGAAATAAACACTTATTATAATAAATTATCGGGTATGAGTCTACCTTTGGAGCACACTTTTTCAAGTTAAACTTTTATGAAAAGTCCGAGCTTTTAATTAAATAGGGTATTAAACTAATATATATATATATATATATATATTACCGTTTTAATGAAACTTTGTAAATTTTGAAATATTGGCAAATGTAAGCAAATTTCGATAAAAAATTGCATTTACGTCCCACCTTGTATAACCATTTTTAATAAATACTTTTAAATATATAACTAACATATTTATCTGTTTTATGAACTAAAAGACTTGTAAAAGTTCTAATAGTGATGGAAATATTAAAATTTTTATATGAAAGTTAATTTTTTCTTAAAAAGCTTTTTTTTTAAAAAAAGGTCATAAATTCAATAAATAAACACAGAAATATTATCTTTTGATTCATAACTAGCAATGATAAATGCATCCTGACAAACTTCCGAATCGATATCTTAAACACGTTATGAGATACGGCATTTATCGTAAGTAAAATTTACGAAAAACACACTTGTTCATAAAATGCTTTTAAATATTTTAATATTGACCTTCCAGTTCATTGTTTCTTCTATAACTTAGCTTCTAGTTATCCTAGAGACAAAATTAAAACGGTTTTGGAATCCTTATCGTGTGACCTATAAAATAAGCAAATAAAAAAATTTAGAATTAAGGATTATTTTGGGTAGTCTCGCACCTTAGATCAGTTCTAAATCATATTCGTCAAGCTTGAATATTGACAAAAGGTTTTACATGTAGCTTAGTTATACCAAAAAATGAATGCTCTACCAGTGGCCTGAACTGGGAGACTGAAAGTGCCTGATTCAAACCCATATCGTGTCCTTCAACCTAGCCGTTCGGAGTTTTCTGTGGTTTTCTCCGAAACTTTGTGTGAATACGGTTCGGATGAAAGACCCTCCACGGAGTCCCCACATTCGCCCCAGATCCCTCAGGTAGATAACCGCATCCCACAACATAACACGTACTCAAAACGCGTAAATACAACAAGTCGAATTTTTTCATGATTACAATACTTTCCTTGCATGGTACACGTTCAGAAAATAAAAACTGCATGTTTGCTAAGGGCGTATCCAGAACCTTTTTCCGGAGGAAGTCTACACACTTGCATTCAACCGACACTTGTTTGTCTGTTCAGTTCCTTTCAGTTCTAATTTTACTGTATTTTATAATATTTAAAACAAATAAATTAGATAGAAGTGCTCAAACATTTTGTTATGTATACTCAGTTCATTTATTAAAACTATGCCCTCAAAATAATAATCTACTTAATTTTTTAAAATCAAATATTAAATGTACTGATTTGATCGGAATATTTTGTACGAGGCCATTGCAACACTAAAAAGTAACAAGTACTACTTTCGTGTTTTCTTTCTGATACATGAAGACTTTGAATTAAAATTTATTCAAGGAGGTGATTAAAAAATATGATTGAAATTACTAAATTAAAGCAGAGGCTCTCAGCCGGTGGAGCACACCCCTATTGGGGGGTGCATAGCTTTTGCATATGTATTTTCGTTTAAAATGCTTAATCAAACTTCACCGATAGCATTTTGTAGAAAAGTCGACTAAATGCTCAATGTTGAAGAATAAAAAATCTGGAGTGACTCCACTCGACTTCCCGAACACTTGATCTTTACCAGCGTTTAAATAAATTTGATTCATTTCAATCGGATATAGTGTTTAGACGCTAGTGCACTTCAAATAATTTGAGTCTATAGGCCGCAATATATAAGAATAGTTTTTATAGACCTGTAAAAAAACTGCAAGGCCTACACAGACCAAAATCTGTACAATATGTAAGACAGTGACCTATAATATGCGACCCTAATTTGAGCTCAATCGAATGCACGATATAGACACTATCGTACTTGCAAGAACCTGCGTTGCAATGTATTAAAATTTTTTGTAGCCCTGTACAAAAACTATAAGCCCCACACTCACCAAAATCTATACAGGTTGTGTGACGGTGATCTATAACATAAATACCATATTTGAACTTATTTGAATGCACCATTTAGACACTAGCAGATTTAAATGATTTGCGTCCGTAGACCATAATGTTTAAATTTTTTTATGCAACCCGATGAACAAACTATTGCGTCTACAAACTCTATACAGGTCATGTGATTGTGACCTGTAATATACATACCCAATTTCCGCTCAATGGAATGCACCATATAGACACAAGCGCACTTTCAAATATTTCCGTCTGTAAACAGTAATGCAAAACAATTCTATTTTGCAAAACCTATAAGTCGTATATACACTGGTCGTATCAAAACCGGTAGTGCAACGGTGGTCTATAATATGCATATCAAATTTGAGTTTAATCGAAAGCAGCGTTTAGGAGCTATCGTGTTCACTCACATACACACACGCACACACACATACATACATCTCATAAAAATAGCATGAATGAATTCAGAAGTCCTCAAAACGCGTAAATACATCGAAATATCAAAGTCGAATTTTTTCATGATTACAACACCTTCCTTACATGGTACACGTTCGGAAAATAAAAACTGCACGTTTGTTGAGAGCGGATCCAGAAACTTTTTTCGGAGGGGGCGCAAATCGTGAATACTCATTTTAACTAGTGTAAAGCCCAATTATCTAGTACTTAATATTGGTGATTTAACTTAATATTGGTGAAAGCCCCATTTATCTAGTATAAATATATATTTTTCTCGAAGGGGGCGCGCCCCCTGCGCACTCCCCGTGGATCCGCTTTTGATTGTTTGCTGAAGAATAGGAGGGAAGTGGGGGGGGGCGTCATTCCAAGTTATCCTTTGCTGGGGGACGTAGTGTTGAAAGGTTCGGAACCGCTTCAATTAAAGCATGTGTTGAACACAGTCACAAAGGATCAAAAAATAGTTCCGGTTAAGCATGGGTTTCTGCTGGCATAGTGTCTTTTTCCCTTTTCAAAAACAAGTTTCCTTTTAAGAGGGAGAGAATATTTAGTTTAAAAATAGGGTGTTCCATATTTTAAATTTTCTTAAGGTTATTTGTAAACAACATTAATACAACATTTTTAAAAAGTGGGTTAACGTGTATTATTTTATCAATATGCCTACCTTTTGCGGAAGCTGCTTGATTTTTACAAACGTACACTACAGAAAACATAACATAAACGTAATTCTTCATGTTCACACGTCCTTTTACCTATTTGCTTTGTCTACGTTGCGTGAAAAGCAGTCTGTCGGTGTTAGCTTACTCATGTATCCTCATTCATAGCACAACGTTTAAAACAACACTCGAGCCATTCAGAAGCAACACTGAGGTGATTGGCAGAAAGCGGCAACCAGTAGAATCCAGCTGACCCTCGCGATTTGAAAATGACTGCTAGCCGTCACTCTTGTTTAACGAACATCCAGTCAGTGTCGTCAATACAGCTTTTTTCTTTTGATTGGAAAGTGTCATAATACTAGTCCAGTAATTACAAGCTGTCAGAAGTCGAGATGCATGCTGTTGTCGGGTAAAAGAGTGAAGACCAATTGTTGAAACAGTTTGTCAGCTGTTTATGTATTGCTACATTGCGTGAGACTGAGATTTTGTTCATTGTGTAGTGTGCATTGTGGCGCGTGAGAGAGTTTTGCCACGTGTGCATCTGCTCCAATAATGTTTTGTGTGTTTCGAAATTGAATAAATTCCATTATTGATGGGAAGGTGTTTTTTCTGATTTCTTTTAGTCCAATACAAACTTTTGCGAGCTGCCATAAAAAAAAAAAAAACTGAAACACTTTTATATTTTAAATACGCACTAAAGTGCTTCATATTAAAAGAGTATTATAACCAATGCGTCATCCCTATTTTTCTTCCTTGTTCCATTTAGTTGGAAAGTGTATCATTATTCATGAGTGTGCCTTGTTTTTCTTCCTTGTTCCATAAAACCCATCTTTGGAGTCGAAATCTATATGAAAATCACCCACTACAACTGTTTTACAATCTTTGCGAAGCATCTTCTAACTATAGCTTTTATTAATACTGTTTGGAATGTGCGTCATAATCCATGAGTGGGCCATATTTCTTTTTCTTGATCCATAAAACACTTTTCAGAGTTGAATTCTGTATTAAAATCACTAAATGAAACTGTTGAACAATCTCTGTCAGGCATAACCTGACTATAGTTCACCTTCGTAAATACTGTTTGGAAAGTGTATCATATTCCATGAGTGTACCTTATTTGTCATCCTTAATCCAAAAAACACTTTTTTGGAATTGAAATCCACATTAAAATCGCCTACTAAAACTGTTTTACAATCTTCGCCAGGCATATTTTAACTGAAGTTCTCCTTTGTAATAAACTGTAAGGTTTGCCAGTTTCTAGACAAATAAGGAAGATATCGCCAAGCTAGGTTCAGTTTTGGGGACTTGCTTTTTGGCTCCAAACTTGTTAATGAATCATCAAAAACTGTAATCTATAGGACTTTCAACATTTTGTTCCCTCCGCCCACGCTGTCTGGCAACCCTATTTAAAAATAAAACGCAGACCTGTCTACGTCCACAAATTATATCGACAGAAAATACCGGAGTGAACGAAATAGCACTCTAGTGCTAAAAAAGAAAAGGAAACATGTTTACGATTTCGGTTTGTTTGCCTGTGTGTCTTATTCTTCTGTAAATATGCTTCAATTAACATGCAACGTATCTATATTTTTGACATTTATTGCCACCTACAGATGGACGCGAGCCCCTTTGTAAATGACGTACAGGGTCAGCACTATACTTTGCGGAGCCCTGTGTAAAACAATGAAGACCTCTCTCATATCAAAGGCACTTGGAAAAATTACGCAATAAATCATTTTGATAGTTTAATTACTATAAATTGTTTCACTTTAGAACTAGTTAATATTCCATTAAAAATTTTAAAAACTATAAATTTCAGAATAATACAATTTTTAAGATTTAGTTTAACTCGCTTATTAACAAAGTTATTTATAACATCGTCATAACTCATTCTCCCAGCAACTTCATATTCGATCGAAATTACAACTATCAATAGCAGACGTTTTTGAGATAAGAAACCACTAAGAAGTTCTTTATCAATTTTAATTTTGAAAATGATAGAAATGGACAGAGATAAAATGCCAACACAACTCCCAGAATGCGCGGGACTCTGAGCCCTCGTACATTTCGTGCACTCAACAGGCCAGCCCTGATGACGACCTCTTATATTCTTACAGAAGAATTTTTCTTTTTTTGAAAATGTACTGCTATGGTAAAGGAGAGATGTTTCTTTAAAGTGTATTTTATTGACTTTCATCTCTTTTAAACAATGAATACTTCTAATGGAGGTTAATATAAAGTGGCTCTCCATAAAATATATAGGGCGCTATCATAGATGAATTTTTTAGAAGGGGTCCCAAAAGAAAAGTGTCGTACCTAACCCGTTGCAAGAAGAACACTTGCCAGATTTTCATTTATTACAAACCAGACTATTGTTTATTCATCATCTTTTCAGTAATAAACGCTACTGTAAAATGCTTCGTCAAAAGGTGCCTCACCATTAAAGTGTCTTAACTCTTTCAATTGGTAATGGTTAAATTCCCGTGGCAACAAAAAATATAAGCGAAGAATGAGTGGGCGAATCGAAGAAGAAAAAAGCAAGAGCATCGGTAAAGCATCGTTCTTTTTCCTTCTTCCAACTGGCAACTGGCGACACTATGTGCGGGTTTCTGCTGAAGAAGGTTAGAAAATGTTTCGGGCGAAACACGCGTGTAGTTTGATAAGTACCTTTTATGGGTGTTATTTTACAAAATTTTAATTATTTCAACTTTTAAACACCATCAGTTTCTTTTTGAGTGTTTTCTGTTAAGAGTAAAATACTAATTCAACAAAACATTACTTTTCATATACTTAAATTGGTAAAAAATTATCTTTTTTTAAAACTAAAATTCAGCAAGTTTTCTTGTTGTATTATGAAAAGCATGAGAATAATAAAAGTTTTTGAACGATATTACACTGCTGGCCATCGTAAATGCAACACCCTGAAGGAAGCATGCAAATAATATGAAATTTACAACATGCATTAGCTGAGGTGAGATATGCAAATGATTAGAATTTCAGCGCAGACGCACATCAAGCGCGCCTGTGGCGCCACCTCAAAGCGCTATTTAAGGCTTGGAGATTTCGACGGTTTCAAGTACAGCAATTGTGTTTTTCTTGCTTTTTTTTCAAAAAAACGATAAATTATGCCTCGTAGGAAACAACGATCATCTTTTGATCAAGTATCCGAGTTTGACAGAGGAAGGATAGTGGCATACCGAGATTGTGGGTTATCTTTCAGGGAAATCGGTCGTCGTATTGGACGAAACCAAACAACTGTGATGCGGATATGTGATCGTTGGGTGCAGGAGGGTACGACGGACAGACGTGATCGACCGCATCGACCTCAGTGCACCACGTCACGTGATGACAGGCAGATTGTACGCATGGCAGTGACGGACCGCTCAGTCACATCACGAACCATATCACAGCAGATTCAGTCTGTAACGCATCATCCAGAGTCTGCGCGTACCATTCGACGTCGTTTACAGCAGAATGGTCTGTCCGCAAGACGTCCGTTGCTTTGTCTACCTCTGACGCGGAACCACAGACGTCTCCGCCGCCAATGGTGCGATGAAAGAATGATGTGGACGACAGAATGGAATGAAATTCTCTTTACTGACGAGTCACGCTTCTGTATGCAACACCACGACGGTCGGATTCGAGTCTGGAGACACCGTGGAGAGAGGATGCTGAACAGCTGCATTATGCACCGTCACACTGGTCCTGCACCGGGTATTATGGTATGGGGCGGTATCGGATATCTCTCTCGCACTCCTCTAGTACGCATTGCCGGTACTTTAACCAGCCAGCGCTATATATCCGAGGTGTTGGAGCCAGTTGTCCTTTCTTACCTTCAGGGCTTGCCAACAGCCATATTTCAGCAGGATAATGCACGGCCACACGTGGCACGCATTGTCCAAGGGTTCTTCGTCAATCACCAGATTGAATTGCTTCCCTGGCCGGCGCGCTCTCCGGATCTTTCGCCGATAGAAAACATGTGGTCCATGGTTGCTCAACGACTGACCCAGAGTTCATCCCCAGCTGTCACACCAGATCAACTTTGGCAACGTGTGGAAGCTGCTTGGTCTGCTGTACCCCAAGAACACATTCAAAGTCTCTTTGAATCAATGCCGAGGCGTGTGGCAGCTGTGATCTCCAACAACGGCGGCTACTCTGGGTACTGATTTTGGCAGGAACCACGCTTCATAGAATGCTGTAAATTTAATCATTTGTTACTTGGTCAACATGTTATCTACACAATAAATTTTGTTGTGATATCTCTTGTTTTTCTTGGTGTTGCAATTTGGGTGGCCAGCAGTGTAAATTTTGATCTAGGAAGACGCAAGGTGGTATGGCAGGAAAATCAGTAAAATTACAAAATTATTTTCCGGGAGCAAAAATGATTTGTCATATGAGCTTGGAGATTCCCAGCACATTAATATCAAACAAGGCAGGAAAATGAACTGTAACATTCGCTCCATTTATTAAAAAGTAATCAAGCATAAACTATTATGAAACAACAGCGTTTCTTCCTGCTTTTGTAGCAATGGTTTATGCTGAATTCAGATAAAATTCTATTATTCCAGTTCATTTAATTGAGTCTCTTAGTATTGATTTGCAGAAACTGATGTAGATCTACATTCAAAGCTTTGAAGAAGCTACACACGCTAGTTCGAGAAACGCTGTATCGAAGAAAAGTCATTTAAAATTGATGTGTAAATCTGGGACCTAAGAACATTGAATGTTTGCCTTTTAATCGTATCTCGGTAAATGGTATTTGGTAAATGTCAGTGTCATTTTATCAATAATATGCTTTAGTAACAGAGGAAAATTGACTTTATTCCTCTAATGTTTATAATATTGTAAATAATTCTCGAGATGATATGCGCTACGTCTTAATTTAGGTTCGAATTAATTCTAAGTCTCGAAAAAATTTAACCTTACTTAGTTAGATAGCATGACTATTTTATTTCTACTCGTTAATTAAAAAAATTCTGAGGTAGTTAATGAGAATTTATAGAGATATAGGGCTATCTAATTTATAGGGATAGTACGACGACTGTCGAATAAAAAAAGCGAGTGTTTTTGTGCATGGTAGGTCAATCTCGACACTCAGACCGATCAACCAATCAAAACACACGGCTTTCTCCCACTTTTCTTAAACGAAGGTATTGTCTTCAGAATTTCCGAAGACTCGGAGACATCCATCAGGAGTGGAAGACGGTTTTGTGCCAGGAAAAGGGGTCCTTTTGTGGGAGTACTTAACACTCCATGATACACACAATAAAAACCCATCCATCTTGTACTCTCTGATACCGGAATTCAAGTTTTCACCTTCATCTAACGCGTCTGGAAAAAAATAGCATTATTTCCGATAGTGAATACGACAATGAAACAATTACGATAGGACCGTGCTGGGGCACATCGGACATTTCTCAGATTGTGACGTCATGAAGAGAGAAGGCTTGATTTATCCGGTATCGAGACCTTTTCGATACTATGGTCGTAGAGCCCCAGGGGTTAATGGGAAAAAAATCCAACACCCAACGCACAACCGATCAACGGAGAAACTGGAGTACTACGCCTAACATCTCGGATACTGGTGCCTCTAGTAAATTATGAATTCGTGATAAATTGGAGTCATGGTAATACTTAGTTTCAAACTTAATGTAAAAAACCAAGACAGGAAAAAAAGATCCTAGAATAATATTTACGCAATACTGATGATACAATTTAATCTTTTATAGAAATCCTCTTAAGGAAATTCGATTTTGCGGTTATAAATAAAGAGGGATTTTAATTCTGTTTAACTATTACTAACCAATATTTTGTAAAACATTGATTCTACCATTTAAATGAGATTCTGCACATATTTCTGAACCAAAATCAAGTTATTAACTGACGAATTTTGTCAGGTATAATATTTAATTTTTTAAATTTTGTTTGGATTTTAAACCCAAGCATTTTATAACGTGTTATTATTTCAATTATTACTGAGCGTGCTTATTTAATTCCATCCTGTTTTTAAAAATATTCTATTAGTTAAGAAGAGATTATGACTTTTGTTTTCTTTTTATAAAAGCTTTAAGTTTTACACATAATCTTAGATTGCCCTAAAGTGTATGTACACTTTTAAATCTTTTTCTTAGTCTCTTACCTATTAAATAATATGTGTAATATTCGTATCTTTTTTGGAGATAGAAGACAAATGATTCGAGGTCAAAAGATTATTTGTTTTGAAATCAAGTTATGAATAATTTAATTTGTTTCAGTTATGCTTCTCTCTATTCTAAAAAAAAGTAACGGCCGCTGTCGCTGCCGCCGCTGTCAAGAGCTTGTTCGGCTATCTTCTCCTAAACTGTGGGGATTTGAATTTCGAGAAACATGTCCACGGATTCGGAAAATTCCGAGGAACCTGATAAACTGACTTAAATTTCGAAAATCGAATTATTTTAGAAGATATTAATAAAAAAACTGAACGAATTAAACATAATGGTTGCCAAAATTCGCATAAAATCATCCATCCCTTTGCAACAAAGCATTTCCAAGTATGTAGAATCGCGTGGAATTGACAAACATGAAGTAGAATTACACCCATTTTAAGCCAAATTAAAAAAAATATGAAATAAATAACTCAAAGTGTGTTACACAAAGTTGACAATTTTCGAATAATAAGTTCACTTAGACAACAGGAGTTTAGAAATAGCGATTATTCGTTTTTCCAAAACAGAATAACTAATTGTAACAAATTTTAAAAGCACCATCTTGGCATTAGGTACGATTTGGTAAAATCTTTCCAAGCAAGGTGAATCTAAATCGCGAGTTCAAAAATGTTAGAAACCAGTATCTTGAAAATTAAAAATAATTAAAATGCAGATTATTTTAAATCCGGTTCGGTCCAGCTGGGGTATTTTCTACCAGTAGAAATATTTGGTGGCGTTAACTATGCCACTATAGCAGTTATATTTCACTTAGGATATTTGCCAGCGCGGCGAGATGATATAATTAGTGGTGCTAAATACGCCAATCTGCAAAGGATTATGTATATGAAAATATGGATAACGGCTTTCCGGGAACCTTACATGAGCAGTAATTATAGGTTGCGAGCACGTGTACATCGCGAAATAATGAAAAGTCGCCATAGATGGCAAGCTATCCTAGCTGTTCCGTAGTTTTTATCAAAGAAAACATCTGAAGTACTGTTTTCTTAGAGCTAATTATTAACTATACACATACGCAAGTCGCCAAATCATGAAAATTCGCCATGATTGGCTAATACGCAAGGTGTTCCATGGGTTTCACATAATTAAAAATAGTGCGAAGTTTAAATTTTTATGTTCCAAGCAACATTCAAGAACCAAGCAATGTGTAGCTCGGTCCAACCTTTGGGTTTAGTTTGTTGAAATTAAGCCGTCTTATTAGAGGCTGAATGCCTCATACGAAAAGCGAGCGTAGTGAGTCTAGGGGCTTTGGCCCCCAGTGTAAATTTAAAATAGTGTGCTTATAATAGTTGTATTACTTTGTTAAAAAAATAACTCTGTTATTTTCTACATTATTATCTACATTTAAAAGCTCTTTAAAGTACTTTTTAAGGCCATAAACCGGTTCTTTAAGTATGCGCTACATGGACGGTAATTAAATCAAATCCTCTAGTGACGTTATATTTGCTTCACACTACTTCTGCGTTATTTTAAAAAAGTTATCATTTAATCAGTGCATTTGGAATAACTTATATAATATAGTAAAATGGCCAAACTTACGAATCAAGGAATCATTCAACAGCAGTTATGGTAGTCCAATATTTTCAATGAACATAAAGTTTTTCAATGAACATAACCCTCTGAGCGTCTTGGAAATGGGCAAATAATGTAAAGTTGTTTTCACTGAAAAATTTTCATTCAGCTTTAAAATTATTTAAAAAATAAAATTTTGATAGGAAGATTTGTAATTATTAAAAAGTTAACTCCTAAAATACGCATAAGCTTTAATATCAAAATATATTTTATGATGCCTTGGTGTTATAAATAATTTAAATTATAGATGCATTGCAGTGAAAACTGGAATGAAGTGAACGGGATTTTACGTCTCAGCCGCTTGGAGGGAATTCGACAGTCGTCGTAAAGCCATAAGTAAATATATCTAATAAACTGAAAATTCAAACACTGGTAAAATTGAAAAATAAAATGGAATTATGTGTTTTTTTTCTGGAAGAAAAACAAAAACAACAACAAAAACAAAAGTTTTCATATTCTTTTGTTGAAAAGAATTAAATTTTTTTCGCTGCAAGAGGAATTTTTTTCACCACTTCTTAACGCAATTAATTCTTTCACTTATCTCCACACTACTATCCCAACAAAATCAAACCGGACTTTTCCCGTGAAAGTTTCGGAGAATTTCTCCTTAAATTTCTCCTTAATGGCGTCTTCAGGAGAGAGAGAGAGAGAAAGAGAGAGAGGGGGGGGGGGTTGGTATCTTACACTTCTTTTCTCCGATGCTAGTTTTTCAAATATCTGGAAAAGGAAATGTACCTCGAATATTTTCCAAGAGTTCTAGTAGCTACAAACTAATATGGCAAAGAGCCCTTGGAAGTAGTTTATTACAATAGCAGGAAAGGCGAGACCTTTGATAATCTTGTGTTGCCAAACGTGCTTTTTGTAGAGGGGACTTGATTTCCTAGATATTTTGTTTCGTTGCCGTTAAAGCAAGGAATGAAAATGAATCGACATAAGTGCAATGTTTGTATTTGTTGGTGTTAACGAAATTGAAATAATATTGATTTACAAAATACTAATTAAAGAACACACTTCATATTGTATAACACAAAGACAAAATTCCACAAAAAAGTTTTAAAATGTTTTACATCAATTGCTTTACATTATAAAGCGTACTAATTTCTTAAATACTATTAATGGCGTAAGTCAGGAGTGAAAGATAGCATTTACAGATATATTTTAAGAAATTAGTACAGTTTGTAATATCATTAGGAGTGAAAACTCAATCTCAAGACTTCTTTTTTATAGAATTTCTTACATGGAGGATGTTCATCTCACTCACCAAACCAATGTTACGTTTCAGAATAAGTATTTAAAAGAAAGTGAATTGTGATTATTTGAATGAGGAAAATTCGTTTTGAGTATTTTAATTTTGGATTAGTTACAGAGAAAAGTGTGAATTGCCACTTCTAATGAGTGAAAAAGCACCCAGTCTCTAAAAGAAAAATATTCAATTTTCTATAAAGTTAGAAATTTATATCTTGTTAAACATTCTAAAACAATTTGATTAAGACCAGTAACATTTTACATTTTAAAGATTTGCATGGACATAGTATTTCTTAAGATTAATGTTTTCGTGACGGTCCCACTCCTTAGAAGGAAGTATCCATTCTTTTTTCGTTTTAGAGTGTAACTAATAGCTCAGTGAGTAAGATGAATGCCTAATCAGCAACATGGAGTTTGATTCCTGGCAGTCAGTCTGTCACGTTGGCATAGTAATTTGGATGAATGTTTTATAACCAGCAATCAGGAATTTATTCCAGTAATTACTCCGTCAAAGACACCCTTAAAAAGTAAAACTTAAACCATAACTTCTAAAAGAAGTCATTCAACATTTCACCATAAAATGATGCTACATTAGCTGAAACCTTCCTATGGAGTAACTTTGCACCAAATATTGGTGCTTATACATCCAAATCATGGTGAAATCTTTCTCTATAGGAAGTTTTCAGATAATTTAGTACCATTTTATGATGAAACTAGCTGACCCGGCAAACGTTGTTTTGCCATATAAATTATTCCTAGGATTATTTTAGTAGAAAGAAATGACTAACTTATTGTAAGTGTGTGAGGATGTGGTATATGAGTGGAAGAGGCATGGAGCGCTGTGAACAATGCTGGAATATAAAAATAACACAATACCAAACATTTATATTTTTAATTCATTGTAATTTATTCTTTACATTTATATATATTGCTATTTACAATAATTTTACTAAAAAATAATATCAATCCCATAACGGAATAGAGTGAACAATATTTTTAGCTAACACAAACAAACTGCATGGTTTGCCCACTCGAGATCATGCCACGTATAATTGTCCGTGTGAAAAGCATGGCGTGCTCAAATCTAAGCCACAAACAAACATAGTTTGGCCTTGAGACTTATTCATAGTCATTCCATAAAAAATTTTGTCCAAAAAAAAAAAATAATAATAAAAGGATGAAAATCTGAAACATTTTCAGATTTTAAATACGCACTATAGCGCTATATATTAAAATCGTATCATAATTTATGCATCGTCCCTATTTTTCTCTCATATTCCATTAAGTTGGAAAGTGTATATTATTCATGACTGTGCTGTATTTTTTTTTCTTGTTTCGTAAAACCCATCTTTGGAATCGAAATCTATCTTAAAATCGTCTACTAAAACTATTTTACAATCTTCGCCAAGTATATTACAACTACATTTCATCGTTCTATATATTGTTTCGAATGCGCATCATAATACATGCGTATACCATGTATGTCTTTCTTGGGTTGATTCCTACTTTAACGCCTCGACTCTCGCCAAGGTGGCGATCATTAAACATATGCAGTTACAATGACAATTTTTTGCATTTATGTGGCAATCATAATTTAGAATTAAAATGGCGATTTGGAACAACATGTAAGCACAGCATGCCGTTACATTTTTATTTATTTTGGATTGCCAATTAATGTAGTTGTAATAATAAAGTGTCTTCAAATTCCTTAACTGGTGCGTTTATCGCTAATTTGTTTACTTTAGTTTTCATCTAGTTCTTTTGGGAGCGCCGAAACGGTACGTACGTATTATGCTGGCGGTCACTTCCGCCAAACTACTTTTTCGTCAAATTTGCTGGCAAACTATTGCCAATCGTATTCCAAACCATCAACAATTTCATGTGCCCGGCATTTATCTTGGTGAAAATTGCTTGTCTTAGAGGACCGCCGGGATAATACTTAAGTACCGTTGAAACTTGTGCATTACTCCCAGAGACCCATGACTGCAAAGCTCGCCAAAGTACGGGGATTTTTTAGGTTGGTGAGAGTGGGGGGCGTTAAAATAGGAATCAACTCTTTCTTGTACCATAAAACACATCTTTGGAATCGAAATCTACCTTAAAATCGCCTACTGAAACTGTTTTACAATCTTCGCCAGGCATATTCCTCCTATAGGCATATTCCAACTATGCCGCAAAGACGTGAAATGGGAATTATAATCCATGAGTGTACAGTGTTTTCCTTTCTTGTTCCACAAAGCACTTCTTCAGAATAGAAATCAATATTAAAATCGCCTAATAAAACTGTGTTACAATATACGCCAGGCATTTTCTAACTATACGCGAAATATATTTATAATAAATTGTCACGTTTTGGCTCCCCATTTAGCGATCCATTATCAAAAATTGCAAATCCTTGTGCGACTTTCAACATTTTATTAACGCTCCCCCCCCCCTCTCTACGTTATCTGGCAAACACATTTGAAAGGGGACTCGATGCGCTAATGCCTAGACAAAAATCCTGATTGAACTTATTAGCACTCTGGTGCTAAAAATTTTGAGGTGGACCGCCCTTGTGACTTAGGGGTATGAGACAAAATCATATTCGCAGACCTAACGAATATGCATATAAGATTTCTTTAAAATCGGTTGAGCCGTTTTGGAGGAGTATGGTAACTAACACTGTGACATGAGAATTTTATTTATTAGATATACCCAATATGAGTTCAATCGAATGTACCGTTTAAACGCTAGAGCACTTTCAAGAATTTCCCCCCCATAAGCCATAATGTAAAAGAAATCTTTGTAGTAGCCCAGTAGAAAAACTATAAGTTCTATACACATCAAAATCAATGTCGGTCTTACGATGGTGGTTTATAACATATATACCCAATTTGAGCTCAATCGAATGCCCCGTTTAGGAGCTATCGTGTTCACTCACACACACACACACACACACACATACATCTCGTAAAAATAGCATAAATGAATTCAGAAGACCTCAAAACGTGTTAATACATCAAAATCTCGAAGTCGAATTTTTTCATGATTACAATACTTTCCTTACAGGGTACATGTTCGGAAAGAAAAAAGGATGAAAATCTGAAACACTTTCAGGTTTTAAATACACACTATAGTGCTATATATTATATATATATTAAAATCGTATCATTAGTTATACGTTGTCCCTATTTTTCTTACTTATTCCATTAAGTTTCAAAAGTGTATCATTATTCATGACTGTGCTGTATTTTTCTTGCTTGTTTCGTAAAACTCCATCTTTGGAATCGAAATCTATCTTAAAATCGCCTACTAAAACTATTTTACAATCTTCGCCAAGTATATTACAAATATACTTCATCGTTTTATATATTGTTTCGAATGTGCATCATAATCCATGAATGTACCGGTTTGTCTTTCTTGGGTTGATTCCTACTTTAACGCCTCGACTCTCGCCAAGGTGGCGATCATTAAACATATGCAGTTACCATGACGAATTTTTGCATTAATGTGGCAATCGTAATTTACAAATAAAATGGCGATTTGGAACAACATGTAAGTAAAGCATGCCGTTACATTTTTATTTATTTTGAATGGCCAATTAATGTAGTTTTAATAATTAAGTGTCTTCAGATTCCTTAACTGGTGCGTTTATCGCTAGTTTGTTTACTTTAGTTTTCATCTGGTTCTTTTGGGAGCGTTGAAACGGTACTTACCGTATCGTACAATCGTATTCCAAACCATCAACAATTTCTTGTGCCCGGCATTTATCTTGTTGAAAAACTGCTTGTCTTGCCGGACCGCCGGGATAATACGTAAGTACCGTTAAAACTTGTGCATAACTCCCAGAGACCCATGACTGCAAAGCTCGCCAAAGTACGGGGATTTTTTAGGATGGCGAGAGTGGGCATGTTAAAATAGGAATCAACTCTTTCTTGTACCATAAAACGCATCTTTGGAATCGAAATCTATCTTAAAATCGCCTACTGAAAATGTTTTACAATCTTCGCCCGGCATATTCTTCCTGTAGGCATATTCCAACTATACCGCAAAGACATTTTAAATGCTGTTTGGAATGGGCATCCTAATCCATGAGTGTACAGTGTTTTCCTTTCTTGTTCCACAGAGAACTTCTTCGGAATAGAAATCTATATTAAAATCGCCTAATAAAACTCTTTTACAATATACGCTAGGCGTTTTCTAACTATACGCGAAATATATTTATAATAAATTGTCGCGTTTTGGCACCACATTTAGCGATCAATTATCAAAAATTGCAAACCTTGTGCGACTTTCAACATTTTATTAACGCCCCCCCCCTCTCCACATTATCTGGCAAACACATTTGAAAAGTGATTCGACACCCTAATGTCTACACAGAAATCCTGATTGAAATGAATAGCACTCGGGGGCTAAACATTTTGGGGTGGACCGCCCTTATGACTTAGGGGTATGAGACATAGTTAAAAACCTATTCTATGACCTAACGAATATACATAGAAAATTTCATTAAAATTGGTCGAGTGGTTTCGGAGGAGTTAGGTGACTAACACTGGGACAGGAGAATTTTATATATTAGATATGGGACTATTTATATTAACAGTGTAAGAGTAAATAACTGAACTTTCATTTCATGTAGAGCATCACAATCGTTAATTTTGAATATTCTAAAACCAAAACCTTTTTACAGAGATCTTACATACTATTTCACGTTCACTCTTTGACAGCTTACAAGATGTTCTAGTTCAATGTTTTAAGACATAGTGTCATTTTTAGAAAGAGCATTGAAATCGCATATTTTGACGTCGCAACATGCATACATACTGGTCACACTATGGCTTTTGTGAATTCATGTGACACTAAGTGCTAAGTCGCAGGGAAGTTAGGGCGGTGGACAAATGGCCACCTAGTTTTTATGACATCACATAGTAACCATCATGGATGTCATGGTGACCTACATGAACGTCTGTAGCATCACATGCTTCTCACTCAGTGATGTCACATCATGACTAATTATCAATTACAGTGGGCGTCAATATGCAACGTCACATGTTTGACATGAAGGGAGGTAGAAAGCGTGAATTTACATACCATTTGAACTTTTTTTCTGATAATATTGAGGGGTTTCGTGCAAGATCGTCGGTTAGTTTTAGTAACAAGTCAGCTAAATCATGTCGAAAGAATCGGTTACAAAACACTTTCAAATATATTAATGGAATATTTTTTTATTTTTGCGATAAGTAATTTAACACATATGTACAATTGATTTACGTTAGACAATTGTACGTAAGTCCTAAAAGTTATTCGTTACTTTAAAAATAGTATTCAAGTCTACAATTGATTATTTGAGTCGTATATTACTTTAAATAATATAATTCTTATTTTTTCAGTAACCAGTTTCTAAACTGTACCATGAGTTAAAAAAATTAATTAATTCATGTATAGGGAGAGACGCGAAACAGAAAATAGGCCCGTCTCGTCTCTTAAAAAATATGTCTCGTCTTGCAAAATCTCTATATAGCAATGAGAGACATGCTTGTCTCGGCTCGTCTTCATCCATCCCAACACACGCAGCTTTTTAAAAATGGAAAAAAAGGTCCAAAACTACATTAGGAATAAAAAAATATATATCGCTAATGAAGCTTTGAAAAATATTTCCAATCGGAAAATTACCAACTTCAGTTTAACAAGACTCAACTAGGTTTACAAGAAAAATAAAAGCTCTTGGAAATCTTAAAATTTTCTTTTCTCATTTATTTTCACAGTTGACGAAATTAATATGCAGCCTAACGAAATGAGATTAGCTTACAAAATATGCAAATATTTTTAGAGTCGGGACCTCTGTAGACCATAAAGAATATCGGTTGAATCAAAACATAAAATCTTCCCTTCCCCCCTTCCTTCGAATCTCTTGGTGATAAATTTGCAAGTGCACCTTCGGGATTTCTGGAAACGATAAAATATCCTGCGCCTTTATTATTTTTTCTCGTTATCTAGCATGTTTTCAGAAAATATTAAATAACAAGAGCGAGGGTTCTGTTTGGAATTCTTATCAACTGCCAGATTTATAAAAAGAAATTTTATGTGAATTATTCAGACAGAAATAACACAAAACGTTTATTTTGGCAGGACTTAGCACCTCGAGCGAGATTATGTATGAGTAAAAAGAAACTTTTGTGAAACTGTTGACGAAAGAAGGGGAGGTTTTTATAAAAAGAGTATGCACTTTTTAAAAAAAGATTAAACTTTTTTATTTCCCATGGGGCAATAAAACAGAACAAATTGTTGTACGAGCAAAACCTTGACTTTGAAAGATTAACATAATAAAAGAATTTTATTATAACTTTCTTAAAAAAAAAAAAAGTGTAATGCCCACATGTGTATAGTAGTAGCTACGTAGGTGGTTCAAAAAATAAGGTAACAAGAGCTATCATGGGTGCACATATTCCCCAGAAAAATTAAATTCCATGCCTACACCCTTAAAAATGTCCCCCCTGATTTAAAAGGCACATTGTGAAAATTTTTGCCTCTGAAATTTGAGAGGCACAAGGACATGGTGCCTCTAACATTCGGCATGTACCCCATAAATTCGGAGCCGTCTCAGAGGCACAAATCTCGCTCAGTGACTCTGAAAAATTTCGTTCTGTAATCGGTGCCTTTTATTTTCGATGTGTTTTTCATTTTTAATACTACATGAAAAGTACACTGGCTATGTGCCTTTCATTTTAAAATAATAGAAGGCACAATCAGCTTGTGCCTTACATATAAGAGAGCATAGGTACAATATATTATCATAGTAATCATGTACCACTAGATGGAGTTCCACAATACTCCGAAATTTGAGACAGAAAAGACGGAGGCGCTGACGGATATCTATGTGGTCATCTACTGAAGTGAGAAATGTAATGCGATTTCTGTGGTTAAAGAAAATCTCCGTACATCGTAATCTAGTAAATACATCGTAATCTAGTAAAAGTGTCATCTTGATGTATGACAACGCCTGCCAGCATATGGCTCAGTTACATGGGGTTGTCTATAGCGCTACTGATAGAGCATCCACCCTGCAGTCTGGATCCCGCACCCTGTGATTTTCACCTCTTTTGCCGTTGGAAAAGCATCTGGAAGAACTGTATTTCCAAACCGATGCCATAGTTCAGGACGTGCTTGACTAAGTGGCTCAGCGACCAAGGTCCTGATTTCTTGAACGCCGGTTTCGATAACTTGTATACAGTGGAACAAATGCTATGAAGGTTATGTTGAAAAATAATCCATGTTGTGATCTCTTGGATTTCGTGAATAAACGTTTTGGTTAAATGACGTGTTATCTTTCTTTTTGATACACCCTCGTAAATACGATACATAGTTTTTTCTTTTCTCTTTTTTTTTTCAAACTATAAATGGTCAGCTTAAATCTTAAGAGTAATAAACAGATGATAATGATAAGCATACGAAAATTGCATTTTCTAAGGTCTACGATTAAAATCTCAAATCTTTAACAACAGACGGAGCAATACTCAGATTTTTGTACAGCTGTGGAAAAAAAAACGCGCTCTTGCTCTTTATTTGGCCGCTGTTCGTCGTATATAGCAAGGCTATCTGTACCATTCGTTTGTAAATAACGTATACTTTAATTTACTACACTGCTGGCCATCGTAAATGCAACACCCTGAAGGAAGCATGCAAATAATATGAAATTTACAACATGCATTAGCTGAGGTGAGATATGCAAATGATTAGAATTTCAGCGCAGACGCACATCAAGCGCGCCTGTGGCGCCACCTCAAAGCGCTATTTAAGGCTTGGAGATTTCGACGGTTTCAAGTACAGCAATTGTGTTTTTCTTGCTTTTTTTTCAAAAAAACGATAAATTATGCCTCGTAGGAAACAACGATCATCTTTTGATCAAGTATCCGAGTTTGACAGAGGAAGGATAGTGGCATACCGAGATTGTGGGTTATCTTTCAGGGAAATCGGTCGTCGTATTGGACGAAACCAAACAACTGTGATGCGGATATGTGATCGTTGGGTGCAGGAGGGTACGACGGACAGACGTGATCGACCGCATCGACCTCAGTGCACCACGTCACGTGATGACAGGCAGATTGTACGCATGGCAGTGACGGACCGCTCAGTCACATCACGAACCATATCACAGCAGATTCAGTCTGTAACGCATCATCCAGTGTCTGCGCGTACCATTCGACGTCGTTTACAGCAGAATGGTCTGTCCGCAAGACGTCCGTTGCTTTGTCTACCTCTGACGCGGAACCACAGACGTCTCCGCCGCCAATGGTGCGATGAAAGAAGGATGTGGACGACAGAATGGAATGAAATTCTCTTTACTGACGAGTCACGCTTTTGTATGCAACACCACGACGGTCGGATTCGAGTCTGGAGACACCGTGGAGAGAGGATGCTGAACAGCTGCATTATGCACCGTCACACTGGTCCTGCACCGGGTATTATGGTATGGGGCGCATATAAGAGAGCATAGGTACAATATATTATCATAGTAATCATGTACCACTAGATGGAGTTCCACAATACTCCGAAATTTGAGACAGAAAAGACGGAGGCGCTGACGGATATCTATGTGGTCATCTACTGAAGTGAGAAATGTAATGCGATTTCTGTGGTTAAAGAAAATCTCCGTACATCGTAATCTAGTAAATACATCGTAATCTAGTAAAAGTGTCATCTTGATGTATGACAACGCCTGCCAGCATATGGCTCAGTTACATGGGGTTGTCTATAGCGCTACTGATAGAGCATCCACCCTGCAGTCTGGATCCCGCACCCTGTGATTTTCACCTCTTTTGCCGTTGGAAAAGCATCTGGAAGAACTGTATTTCCAAACCGATGCCATAGTTCAGGACGTGCTTGACTAAGTGGCTCAGCGACCAAGGTCCTGATTTCTTGAACGCCGGTTTCGATAACTTGTATACAGTGGAACAAATGCTATGAAGGTTATGTTGAAAAATAATCCATGTTGTGATCTCTTGGATTTCGTGAATAAACGTTTTGGTTAAATGACGTGTTATCTTTCTTTTTGATACACCCTCGTAAATACGATACATAGTTTTTTCTTTTCTCTTTTTTTTTTTCAAACTATAAATGGTCAGCTTAAATCTTAAGAGTAATAAACAGATGATACTGATAAGCATACGAAAATTGCATTTTCTAAGGTCTACGATTAAAATCTCAAATCTTTAACAACAGACGGAGCAATACTCAGATTTTTGTACAGCTGTGGAAAAAAAAACGCGCTCTTGCTCTTTATTTGGCCGCTGTTCGTCGTATATAGCAAGGCTATCTGTACCATTCGTTTGTAAATAACGTATACTTTAATTTACTATTAGTTTAATTTGTATAAAGAGCCGTCTTCATATTTAATTCTGCATCAACTTCGTTTTTGTCGATGGAAACACTCTCTTTTGACTTCATTAAATTTATTATTTGTTTATTTGGTTAAAAATTTGCTATTTTTTTAATACCGCTAACTTTTACTATTTTTGTGGAAAAGAAGTCTAATTTACGCTTATTTTACGCAATAAAAAAATGTCATTTAATAAATTTATATATATGGTCCCTTAACTCATGAAAAGAACACATTTTATTTAATATAAATTAAACAGCTGAACGTAACAATTTGAAATTTTGCACAGCCATGTAATATTACTTTCTGCATCTATTTCCATCGAAATTTGGCTAGATCGCTATTCATAATTTTGAGTGTTAATTTAATAATTCATAATTCATATTAATATTTTATTAAAAATAATAGTAATAGTAAATTATGTTTGGGTGGTTCAGTTCTAATAGTACGATTAAAAATCAGCTTCTTATTATCAATATTAAATGAGACATGAATTAAAGTATGAAAAAATATTTTAACATTAGGGGCAGGTGGATTTTGGAAGCTCATAACTCACTCATTTTCACTTCAAATTTATTGAAAATTGGTATCCGAGGTTAAAATGAGCTAAATTTTTGCAATATGAAGTGAAATTTAGGGGTTGCTATTTGAAAAAAAAAGTTGGTGTGAATTTTAATATGGAGATGGCCCCTCATGCAATTTTTACGCATAGAAAATTAAAGTGTGCACCAATCGTAAACGATTGCTATATGTAAAATAAATAAAGACTATAGCACACATAAAGTGATACTTATAGCAAGATACGATCGTTTCGACTGAAAATTAATGCAGTCTTCATAAGTCATATCCACTCATCTCACCAAACATTGGGGACTAGAGCTCCCACTGATTAGCGAGATGTTATCTTGTTATAAGTATTACTTTATGTGTGTTTTTTACACAAAAAATTTATTTCATCTTTTAATACCAGCATTTTGAGTGTTTTTTCGATTCATATATGTAACTTTGCTGTACTATGCACGACGACGGAATATAGTACAAGTGGGCGTTTTCCCCCCCCAGCTATACCTCATTGACTATTATAAATGAAAAATAGATGTACTTTGATTTTCTTCGAGTCCTCCTAAGTGCACTAGTACCCGAACACTAGATCTGAGTGAGTTGAATAAAATTTATTTAAACGCTTGGTAAATATAAAGTGTTCGGAAAGTCAAGTGGAGTCACTCCAGATTGTTCGTGCTGGGTCAGATATGTTGACGACACTTTCGTTCTAACGGATTCTTAGTGTGATATTTCTAATTTGCTTTTGATTATTAATTCTGTAGATACTTGTATCCAGTTTACTCTAGAAGAGGAGTGCACGAATTCTTTACCCTTTCTGGATGTTTTTATTTTTAGGAATGCCATCGGTTCCTCTACTTCTGTTTCCGTAAACCCCATTCTATCGTCTCACTAAACCACATTTTAAAACCTATTAATAAACTAAAATTTTCTTCCCTGAAAGATCCTATTCCTACTGAGAACCGTTGGGGAGTTTATTATATTACTTGTGGATCTTGTGATTTGGGCTATATTGGTCAGACCAGAAGAGCTCTCAAATTTAGACTCAAAGAGTATGAGAGGTATGTTTGTAAGCATGAGCTTTCCAAATCTTCTATTGCCTCACATTGTTGGAATTGTACTTAACGTTTTAGATTTTCTAAAGCTAAGATAGTGTGCATTCCTTTGTCTCATCTTGATTTTTGAAAGGTTTTTCCATTACCCAGCACTTAAATCGTCTTGTGAACGATGGTTATTCCGTTGTTTTTGGTCATTCTGCTTGGAGGCAGTTGCTGAAAGATTCTATTTATTTCCTTAACCCGCCCTTTCTTTCTCTCTCTCTCTCTTCTACAGCTTTACTTCTTTTCTCTTGTCGTATTTTATTTATATTGCTATTATTCTGCGTGTTTTCTGTAATTACTTTATGTTTATTATTATCAATTATAATTAAAAGGAATAGCGTTGTCCTGTATATTGAAAAAATCTGTATTTCTATATTTTTGTTTTTGTTCTTTTGTTGTTCCGTTTTCTATTGTTTTTATTTTGTGTTTCGTTTTTTTTCTTTTTATTTCTTTCTTGTTTTCTTTTTATTTTATTTTCCTCTGTATATTTTATTTTATTTTATTTTTATCTTTACCTCTCCTCATTTTTACCCGTTCTTTTATTCTCCATGTTTGTCGATTTTTCTTTTTTGCAATAAGCAACTTGCTGTCCGCTTTCGTTTTGTTTATTTTTCAGCCCCCACTATTCTGTGAGACTGTGCTAGCAGCTGATGCACGCCGAAGATTTTTTCGGCCGAAACTATCGTACTGATTAAGATAAGTACCTTGTTAGGCGTGTTATTTTACAAAATATTATTTATATCAAATCAGACAGCGTTCATTTTAGTACGACTTCGCTCTCAGATTCTTATTTCCATGGAAGCCATTAGTTATAAAACACTTTTTTTTTGAGTTTGAAAGTTTGATAGCTTTTCATTAGATTGAAAATGAGATATTTCAGCTCTGGAAAATACAATTTGCGATTCAAGAACAAAGTTCATTATAAAATAGCATTCAGTATTTAGCGCATTAACCCTAAATACTGAATATGTATATTTGTAAACATGTTTGATATTCATGTGTTCTTCAACTACAAAGCCACCTATTCACAAATATCTAAGCAATTCTTTTTAAATTTAAAAAGGTCAAGTGCCTTATTTGAGTATTAAAATACGGAAAAAAATATTATAAATAAAAAAGTATTAATTTTGTGTTGTAGAGCTTAACTGCAAACAGTGTGAAAAGGGAAACCTGCCTTTCGTTTACCTGGAACGAAAACGAACAAAAGGTATCAAAAGTTTGTAATCATTCTTAAATAATTTAAAAGTGTTTATTAACGTACAGACTACGTTTTTTATGCATCTTTACCACATAAACAGTATCTGAAACACACTAAGAACAGAATAAAAAAGTTATAATCGGAGAGAATGTACTGATGTGATTAATTACATTGAACAGTATTTTTAATTTTGTGTCAGAAAAAAAAAATGCAATCACTAGAACGGAGGATTTTCTTTTTCAGATTTCTAATAGAAAAATCCTAAATGGACCATTAGTAATTAGAATGGAAGGTTTTTATTCTCAATCAAATGTCCAAACAAAGCATTAGTAAGAAAGATAAAAAAAATAAACCAATTATTTAAAAGACAGAGATTCAACTTTGACTTTTACAAATAATCCTTAATTAATGAAATATATAATAACTCTTTTTTATTTCATTTATTTAATAGTTAAAAAATGAGTATTTTAAATACTTCTATTTTAGGCCTTTTTACTTAAAAGGATCAAATATCCTGTTTTTTTGTCTGCAGACTCCCCCCATCCTTAAAAAAAAGTACAGTACATAATACGTTTGACTTTAGGCGCACGCCCATACACACTAACAAGGCGAGTTTAATTTTAACTTAATGAGAAATTTCATCTAGGGGTCATTTACATATTCCATACAGAATTTAAGTTAAATTATTAGAACTACCTTTGAAAAAATATTAAAGCTACCTTTGTCTGCAAAATTTCAATTCAGTGTATCAAAAAATGTTAAAAACAAATATATTATGAACTAAAAAATACACAAATTAAAATCAAGAAAGTAATTACTATTTAATAATAAGGGGTACACTCAAGCTTTAAACCATATGGCCCCTAAAGTACATTAAAAAAAAGAAAAAGCTAGCCAATAAATTGGTCTATTTTTCCAAAGATGTGATAATCGTATGGCTTTGCTTAAGTAAGGAGTCTCAGGGATATAAAAAAATATGTATGCCGAATTTCAAGAAGACTGAATTGTATTTACACGCTTAAAAAGAACAAAATTCGCTCCGAAGGAACTAAAATAACTCAGAAAGGATTAGTGAAGGGTTTAAAACCGAGACAAGTTTGTCTCGGTTTTAGTAGTTCGGAGCTATTTTAGTTCCTTCAGAGCGAATTTAGTTTTTTTTAAGTGTGTAAAGGTTGCACACTGACCAGTTTTGTAAAAGTAGGAAGAAAATCCAATGTTAATTACTTTTATTGGAAAAACCTGATACAGCAAATTTAAACTTTTCAGCTCGGCGCCATGGCACTAAAGATTTACTCTGTGTCCGGCAAGATGTCCAATAAAAACTAGATTTTTTATTTCTGTTTGCTGAAATGCTCTTTTGTAAGTCATATTTGTTTACGGAGTTTTTTCTTAGCTTCAAAAACTGTAACATTTCTCCTTTCTTCCAACAATACATAACTCCTTGGCGGGAGGTGCACTTCTTTTGAATATGCTGGAAAGAGGGAAGTGAACTCCTGGGACAGCAATGTCCCGTAAGCCGACTTTTGGTGTACAATATTGAATGGGACGGCTGTTATTCCTGCCGGAGAGTAACGGTGAAAATGAAACTAGACACTAAGATTAGCAGGTAGTATAATGGGGCATATTAATCAACTTTGTGTTCTCCAATAATAAATCTGACTTCTACAAAATACTCAGCGATAACAAAGGAAAATGGGAATCTTTCACTGTCTTATTCATATTTTAGAAAAAGAATGCATTCTTCATACCACACAAACATCGGGAATTTATTTATCATTTCTGGCATCAACCTAAATTGGAGAATGTGCTGAAAAAAGTCGTCTGCTAATGGGTTAAGCTTTTTACCAGAGCGATTCCTCCTTCTGCGGAATCATTGATCCTCTTTATAGGGTTATCACACTGAGAAAAATCCGACCAACTTTCTTTGCAAATCAAGTTTTCGACCGATTTTCCCCGCTGTTTCCTTGACGACCGTGAACTCCAACTTTTTCCTTTCCGAAGGAAAAAATCGGAGTCGGACGAAATTTCGGCCAATCAGAGTACTTCTTCCTGCTACGTCATAAGCAATTTCGAGCAATGGCGACTATGTTCGAAGCTTGGCAGCTTTGCTCGATGTCAGAATCATGTGTAAATAAAATTATGGCCGCGTTCAAGTGGACTTTGGAATTAGAGATTGCTGCCCATCCGATGCTGCCGATCCGATGTAAATATACCAACGCACGATAAGTAAAATAAGAACCTGCACGCCAAATCAGCGATTGACTATTTGGCGTCGGAGAGAGTTTGTTTACTTTTGCAACCCTTAAAGATAACCACGCCTTCAAGTCCGTCGGAAAAGTTGGTCCAGCGCGAAGTTGCTCGGATTTTCCCTTTAGTGTGATAAGGCCATAAGAGCGTTCACTTGGCTTCTTACAGAATCTCTGGAACATTCTGCCACGCTGTGGACCCTAAAACACTCAAAGAACTTCTTTGATTTATCAATGACAATATCAGCGGTATGTCTTTTTATACTGCTGTATCTAATACAGGTGTGATGCAAGAAATGCATGCCAGAACTGAAAGGAAATTCCGATGAACATTGTTGTTACTGGCTTGCATCATCACACCCTTGAATTAATATTGAAAGATGTGCTTGAGGAGAGTTGTGGCATAAGCGGGTAGGACATCCAGATTTTTCGGAAGTTCCAAAGTCTGCGCTTCACTTGATAGAATTCAAATACGATAATGCCGGATGAAGAAAGTATCTCGTGTTACCCCTCGTCAGTTTAGCACACGCTGATTGCCGCAATTAGTGATTACGTCACCCGGGTTAAACCTTACTTTTAATGACCCCCTCTGCACGGCGCCCGTGGAAAACTTCAATTTGGCCCCCTCTTCTTTAATTTTTATCGCCCACTTCAGCACGGCACCTGGGGCACGTGCCATGTTTGACCACCCTAGTTGAGTCTATACATGCGGGATGTCGTTCATTGCCCCTACCTTAGTTAAAATTTTGATTGTCTCTCTTTGATAACCACAGTGCCTGTTTTAGAGTTAGCTAATTTTCGGATATTTTCAAAGTCTATTACTATATTTTGGGCCAAACTGAAAATATCACAAAATTTTCAAACTACAAAAACGAGGCAATCAGTATTTTATCCGAAGAAAGTGTGGTGATAGAAGTCAAGCATGCAAACTGACGAGAGGTGGCACAAAATACTTCACTACGAGCGGAGCAGCTAGTACCAAGAAGAAGGATATGGAAGAATTATAATCAAGTTACTAAGGCTTGGGTCAGTGGAACTGCAAGAATCAAGGGACTTTTTTCTTTTGATGTTAATGAAGTCAACACATAAATTAATGTCATTTTGAGTCGTTACATCTGTTAATATCAATTTTAATCAATACATCAGTTAATGTCAGCAGTTTGAGTCAATTCAGTTGTGAAACAGAGCCAATTCAGCAAAATTTTGTACTTTCCTCATTCAGCTTCAATTGTGCCCCATTCATCCGTACAGGGGTAGGGATGAACAGGACTTTATAAATAGATGTCCAAAAACAAAAAGTTTTCTCTCTATTCTAAAAAAAAAAGTAAAGGCCGCTGGCGCTGTCAAAGCTTGTCAGCCTATCTCCTCCTAAACCGTGAAGATTTGAGTTTCGACTAAGGTGCCCACAGATTCGAAAAATTCCGAGGTACCTGCTAAGCTGAGTTAAATTTCGAAAATCGAATTATTTTAGAAGATATTAATAAAAAACTGAGAAAATAAACAGAATAGTTGCCAGATTTGGCATAAAATCATTCATTCCTTTGCAACAAAGCGTTACCAAGTATCTAGAATCGCGTGAAATTTACAAACATGAGTTAGAATTACGCCCATTTTACGCCAAAATAAAAACTATCTTTCTTCTATATTAATAAAACAATGTGTAAACTGTTAGTTAGTTTGTTTGAATGTGTCTCGCGGTGATCGTAGACCTACCAAATTTTGTACGGAAATTTTCCATGACAGTTTCCGACACACCTCGAAGCGATTTTTTCAAAATTTGAATTATTTTAGGAGATATCGATAAAAAACGTATCGCAAAAGGCTAATTTTTGCTTTCCGCCATTTCGTAATTGTAACCCCACAGTGGAAAAAAAAAGCGACATTTAAGCTTATCTAGGTTGCCACATTCGGCAAGTTTATTAAATGATTCAGACTCTTGAAGTAAAAATAAAAGAATAACGATTTTTTTTTTGTCTAGATTATTTGTAAGGCTGTTTTTAAATTAAAATATCGTGTGCATGGGAAATCAGAGCAGGAATGAAATGTTTTATACTCAAAAGAAACATATTTAGAAATTTTCTGAGACTAAAATGTGCAACTTTTTAATTTGGCTAAAAATTAAACGGTTTTGTACGATTTTGAGGAGATGATTCTAATGCTTGGCGCAATTTATCGTAATTTATCGTCTGCTGAATACACCTGAGAATAAGGTTTTGAAATTTTCATTCAGTTGGAATTTTGCATTTTTCTGTGCAGATTTTCTCCATCTATTAATGACTATGTCATTTTATCTCTCGCCCCCTTTATTGAAAATTGTATGAAAAACGTGCAACAAAAATGCGACATAAAAGTATGCCAAATAATTTTACATATATTTAAATACCATTAGTTCACAACAGCTTTAATCTATTGTTACAATATTTCGTAAGCTACAGAATATGCTTCACATGTATTTTTTACATATATTTAAATACTATTAGTTCGCAACAGCTTTAATCTATTGTTACAATATTTCGTAAAGTGTAGAATAGGCATCACCTGTTTTTTTCTATAACTAGGTTACAATAATATGAAATAAGTAACTCAAAATGTGTTACACAAAGTTGACAATTTTCAAATAGTAAGTTCGCTTAGACAACATGAGTTTAGAATTAGCGATTATTCGTTTTTCCAAAACAGACTAACTAATATCTTGAAAATGAAAAATAATTAAAATGCAGATTATTTTAAAGCCGGTTCGGTCCAGCTGGATTATTTGCTACCAGTAGAAATATTTGGCGGCGTTAACTATGCCATTATAGCAGTTATAGTAACACTTTGGATATTTGCTAGCGCGACGAGATGGTATAATTCGTGGTGCTAAGTACGCCAATCTGCAAACGATTATTTAAATGAAAATATGAATAACGGTTTTCCGGTAACCTTAAATGAAGAGTAATTATAGGTTGTGAGCATGTGTAAATCGCCAAATAATGAAAAGTCGCCATTGGTGGCAAGCTATCCTATCTGTTCCGTAGCTTTTATTAACTTTACATGTATGCAAGTCGCCAAATAATGAAAAATCGCCATGGGTGGCAAAGTTGCAAGGTGTCCAATAGGTTTTACATTATTAAAAATACAGCTGAAACACATTTTCTGATTTTATTATGCTTTAGCTCCTAATTAATATAACTTTTGAATGGCAATACTAAATATCATTGTGTTTCTGAGGAGTGCAAATAATTTTTCCAGTGATTATAAGCGGAGTCCGCACTCCAGGTAGAGTATAGCTCAGGACCCGTACAACACGGATTCCAATAACAAAATAACTTCAGTGTTATGAGGGGGAGGGGGTCTACTGAAGTGTGAAGTGTGAAGTTTAAATTTTTATGTATCAATGAACATGCAAGAACCATGAAATGTGTTGCTCAGTAACATTCTATCTGATCCAATCTTCGGGTTTTGTCTGTTGAAATTATGTCTTTTTTACGAATAAGCCTTATTAGGGGCCGAACGCCTCATACGAAAAGCGAGCGTAGAGAGTCTGGGGGCCTTGGCCCCTAGTTTGAAAAATAAAAGTTTGTATGTCTATGTGTAACTGATTATTGGAGTATATTTATGAGCAATATTGTAAATTTCAGAATTACGCATGGCCAATGTTATATTAATTAAAACATGAAAATTATCCCAATCATCTCCACTCTCCTATACCTAGGATGCTACCCATAGAGCACATTTGTCTATTTTATGTCATTTCTACCATTTCATGACAAATTGGTGCAAAACATAGCCATGCCTACACGCTTGAAATATCAAGCTTAATGCAAGTTTATTGACTTGATAAATCAAGATTACTGCAAGTTTGATGCAAATTTTCTGTGCTGTCTGGGACGGAAGTACTGAAGAAAAAATAGAGGAAGTACGCCTCGAATTTATTTTATCTATTACATCGACTATATATAGTGGATTATTTCAGTAAATTTTCTTTAAAAACACCGTTTGATGAATTGATAAATTATATTTAAAAGGACCCATTATCATTATACTTATTATTGGTTTTTAGGAACAAAAGAAGCATTTAATGAAAATAGTTTATAGATATGATTATATTTAAATCAATTTAATAAAGCAGTATTTAAAACAAATTGCAGGACATGAAGTACCAAAAGGGAAAATATTGATATAGCTAATTGCAAACCGTGTTTAATTCAGCAGAAAATATTTTTTTCATTCAATGGCAACAGTATTTTTTTTCTACTTTTAAATTGGAGATGGAAAAACTCATAAAAAATTATATTAATTAGAACGAACGATTTTTTAATCAAGTATGCAAACAATGCATTTAATGAAAAACGATAAAGGTATCAGTAATGCTTAAAAAAAGATAACGATTCAACTCTGACTTTTATAAATGATCCTTAATTAATGAAATTGATAATAAGTTTTTCCACATATTTGATGTATAAACAAAGAATATTTTTATTTAATGAATACATTTATGTACATATTTTTTTTGTTTTATGATGTCGCGTAGTTCTTTGCTACATGCTGTGTGCATACACATTCTTATGGATAGAGTATTTTTGCTTGTAATTGTGGAACAGATAAAACATAGGCATAATTCTAACACATAAATATACAGTCCAGTCACATTAATGCGACTACTTCCTACTTTTGACGCCAACGTGAAATAGCCAATCACAGAAGGCAGGTGGCAGCACACTGTAGTGGAGCGTAATATAAAGGGTGTCCGAGGGAATCGGAGAATAATGCAGTCGTTAGCGTAATGAAATGGAGCAATTTTTCTGGTGTCCAAAAGGACATGAACATTGGCTGTCTGGCCAAGGGTGGCAACCTTTTCCGAAACGGCCGAATTTGTAAACTGTTCGCGTGCCATCGTGGTAAAAATATACTGTTCACAGCAAAATTGCACAATCCAAAATCTGCGACTTGGCAAATGTGGTGCACAATTTGCCATAGATTACTGAGGTCATAGAAGAGCGCGTTCGGGTGGATGGACATGCAACCCTTGAGCAACTTGACCACATAGATGATACAAGGGGCTATCAACAATGTCTCCTGAACGACGGTTCAGCGAACGTTGCTGCGTATAAGCCTCCGCAGCAGACGCCTGGTTAATATATCTATGCTGACTGTTGTTCACCGGCGACGAAGGCTGGAAGTTGCACACCAGTACCGCAACTGGACGTCCGCTCAGCGTGGCGTTTTCCAAAGAATCACATTTTATGCGCCATCGGACAGATGGACATAGGCGTAGGCGGCGTGAATTATCTGAAAGCAAGCACCCTGCAACAATTGCTGGAAGGGTTCAAGCTTTAGGAGGGAGCATTGTGGTCAAGGGAATATTTTCTTGGCATTCTTTGGGTGCATTCATCATTGTGAAAGGCACGATGGGTCAAAACAAGTGTGAATCTGGTGGTTATTCTGGCTTTGAACAGGTGGTCACATTAATGTGACTAAACTGTGCATAATGACATTATCTGAAACGCATTGATTACGCTATTGTATAACGAGTATGCAACCTATTAGTTGCCTTTTGACAAAGACACGGCGGTAGATATCCCTTTTTTGTAATAAAAGCACAAGAAAACAAGAAAGATCATGCCAAACGCATGGATTATAAAACGCTTTCCAAAACAACAATATTTTTGCGCCAAATGGGGCGATGCATTTTCCTTGAATCTGGCGGGATTTCGGAGATAAAATAATTTTGTATTATCACCATAAATGTAATTTTATGAGACCCTGTAAAAGACCCTTAAATGTTTTTCTCATCGTTTAACTGAAGGGAACTGAACTGTATTGGAATTCTTTTGAGTTCTCCTGTAGAAGAACTATTAATAATACAGACATTATTTTCAATGGAGAGCATTATTTTTAGAGCCTCAATAATATGTATGGCAATTTTGTTTTCTTTCAAAAAGCAGAATATCTCTAAAATACATTTTCAAGAATGACTGCCCATACTGTACGATGTATTGGATTTTTTCTCCTGCAAAAGAACTATAAATGCTACTTACACCATTTTCAAGAGTACATGGTACTGTGCATAGAAAAAAACATAAATTTCGCACAAATCGATGTATATTTACGTCAGTTAGAACACTGGAGGGTGGGGCAACAGAACGGTCAAACAAACCGAAATCATAAACAATTCTCAAACTTGTTGGAAAGTTAAAAATACAAATATTCCTTTTATATAACATAACGGCATCGCACAAACACGGAGAGCAAGAAATTTATTCACTCAAGGGTTAGCAGTCTAAAATTAGTTTTCCATCCTCTAAAAAATCAAAGTTAGCAAATTTGTTTCATTAAATCCGTTAACCTCTTTTGGGTTCTAACGCTTTAACGGATTTTCGTCTGTCGGAGGGATACTTTTCAATTTATCGCCATATAATGAAAATATCGCCAAGCTCGTTTCATTTTTCATAGCATTCCCCCCCCCCACCATATTTGGCAAAAGCCGCCAAAATTGGAGACTTTGGGCGCAATTTTTGAGCGAAGCACACGATTATCGTCGAATTATTAGCTAATTATATTCTAGAATAGTATTATGTGCTTTAAATGGATGACTGTCTCTAAACTGCCATTGACCTTATTGTATTAGAATTATTTTGAGTGCTCTTGTAGAAGAAATATTAACGATACAGACATTATTTTCAATAGAGAGTTTCATATTGTAATCCTTCATAACATATATCAATTTTGTTTCTTTTCAAATTGCGGAATATCCCTAAAAATAGAAGTCAAAGCCGGTTGTGGAGGCAATTACAGCGGGCGCTAGAAATAACATTTGCCGAAACACGTCTATATACAATATATTGAAACTTCGACCACCTAATAAGAAATAACTTCGTATTAAATTTTTATTATATATACTGAAATTAAATTTCATGCTCTTCTGGGAACGTGCGGAAACTTTTCGCATTCGGATGAACTTATAAATCTGAAAAAAGACTGATAATTGTGAAAGCAATATGAAGCCATTTTTTTCTTGCAATAGCTAATTTTGTCACGGAAATGATAAACTTTTTATTTTTACTCTCGGGAAAAAAAAATTAAATTTATGAATCTGGAAAAAGCCTGATGATTGTGACATTATTATGAAGTCATTTTCACTTGCAACAGCTAATTTTGTCACGCAAATGGCCTCACAATGGCACAGTGGTTATGCCACTGAAAATGGTAGATGGCCGAAGTGTGAAGGTCCCGGTTTCGGGTCCCATCGCGCGGCTGTCAATCTAACGGTCTGGAGTTTCGGTACGTTTTCTCCAGATGTAACGTGAATACGCGTTAGAACCCCTTAGAAAGTCCTCTTACCAAGGCTGCCCCCCTTGGCAGATCGCCCTAGTGTATCGTTGGCATAATCACACACAATCACAATGTCACGCAAATGATTCACTTTATCTACTCTCGGAAATAAAATGGAGCTGAAAAGAGCGAAAAGTCGCTTAAAAATGAGGGAACGCCTGGATTTTGATATTTTTAAAGGAGCGCAGATTGTTTTCTATATTTATACATAATTATAAAAAATTTCAAGCGGATCGTACGAACGGTGTAGATCTTATTGGGCTTTTTGTGATTAATTTTGCAAATTTTTTGCAGTAATGGCTCGAATGAGATTTATCTTGGAGTCAGGGATCAGCGCAACTGTTTAGTAGGATGATACGGTTTGTAGAATAACTTCCCATAGAGCGCAATGCATTGGGAATATTTTGAGTGCTCCTGCAGAAGAACTATAAATGCTACATACACCATTTTCAGTTGGGCACATGGTACAGTAGATAAGAATAATATTTATAAATTTCTCAGAAATCGATGTATATTAACGGACGGACAGACAGACAAACCGAAATCATAAGCACTTTTCAACCTTAAAATAAAATAAATAAAAACTTTGTGAAAAAAGCATACATAAAAGGTTACTTCAAGGCGCCTTGAAGTAACCTTTTATGTGTGTTTTTTTTTCACAAAGTTTTTATTTATTTTATCTTTCAGCACCAGTTTTTTGAGTGTTTATTTTCATATTTTTCAAACTTGTTGGAAAGTGTTAAAAGCTGTTGTTAAATGGTTAAAGCTAACAGAAAATTTAAGAAATAATGCACATAAATATAAAATAATAAAAGTTCGGATCCTTTTGGGTGGTATAAAGGGTCCACCCTTCTTCAGCTGAAAAAAGTTCCTCCTAGAACACAAGCAGGAAGTGAGAGAACTAGCTTTGATTACAATTCTTTTTCGGTTGTTGCTGTGTCCATAGATAGCTTATATAAACCGTGGGTGGTTCAGACATCATTCTCTATTTGGAGGCAGTTATCCACATAAAGTCCTTTGTAAGGTGAGGCTCTGATGGGCTGGATTTTTGCCAGGATTGCAGGATAGGGAAAAATGTGTTCAGGGTAGAGTTCTGTGTCGGAACAACTTCTGCAGTTGTAGTACATTTTAGTTCCGTCCCTCTGAATTTTCATCCCCCTAAAGTGTTGAGTTCTCAATGATGTCAAGGTACTTATGTTTAATTCTCACATCTCATAATTCAATTTGACTATCCCATCATTGAATTCCGACTTTTGCTACTGAGTTTACATCACTGAGGTTAACCCTTTAACGCGCAGTGTTCCCGCTCTGGGAACACCAAACTCTGACGTTTTGACTGTTGCCAGTCACGAAGAATAGATTTGAGTTCTATAAAAATACACTGCTGGCCATCGTAAATGCAACACCCTGAAGGAAGCATGCAAATAATATGAAATTTACAACATGCATTAGCTGAGGTGAGATATGCAAATGATTAGAATTTCAGCGCAGACGCACATCAAGCGCGCCTGTGGCGCCACCTCAAAGCGCTATTTAAGGCTTGGAGATTTCGACGGTTTCAAGTACAACAATTGTGTTTTTCTTGCTTTTTTTTCAAAAAAACGATAAATTATGCCTCGTAGGAAACAACGATCATCTTTTGATCAAGTATCCGAGTTTGACAGAGGAAGGATAGTGGCATACCGAGATTGTGGGTTATCTTTCAGGGAAATCGGTCGTCGTATTGGACGAAACCAAACAACTGTGATGCGGATATGTGATCGTTGGGTGCAGGAGGGTACGACGGACAGACGTGATCGACCGCATCGACCTCAGTGCACCACGTCACGTGATGACAGGCAGATTGTACGCATGGCAGTGACGGACCGCTCAGTCACATCACGAACCATATCACAGCAGATTCAGTCTGTAACGCATCATCCAGTGTCTGCGCGTACCATTCGACGTCGTTTACAGCAGAATGGTCTGTCCGCAAGACGTCCGTTGCTTTGTCTACCTCTGACGCGGAACCACAGACGTCTCCGCCGCCAATGGTGCGTGAAAGAAGGATGTGGACGACAGAATGGAATGAAATTCTCTTTACTGACGAGTCACGCTTCTGTATGCAACACCACGACGGTCGGATTCGAGTCTGGAGACACCGTGGAGAGAGGATGCTGAACAGCTGCATTATGCACCGTCACACTGGTCCTGCACCGGGTATTATGGTATGGGGCGGTATCGGATATCTCTCTCGCACTCCTCTAGTACGCATTGCCGGTACTTTAACCAGCCAGCGCTACATCTCCGAGGTGTTGGAGCCAGTTGTCCTTTCTTACCTTCAGGGCTTGCCAACAGCCATATTTCAGCAGGATAATGCACGGCCACACGTGGCACGCATTGTCCAAGGGTTCTTCGTCAATCACCAGATTGAATTGCTTCCCTGGCCGGCGCGCTCTCCGGATCTTTCGCCGATAGAAAACATGTGGTCCATGGTTGCTCAACGACTGACCCAGAGTTCATCCCCAGCTGTCACACCAGATCAACTTTGGCAACGTGTGGAAGCTGCTTGGTCTGCTGTACCCCAAGAACACATTCAAAGTCTCTTTGAATCAATGCCGAGGCGTGTGGCAGCTGTGATCTCCAACAACGGCGGCTACTCTGGGTACTGATTTTGGCAGGAACCACGCTTCATAGAATGCTGTAAATTTAATCATTTGTTACTTGGTCAACATGTTATCTACACAATAAATTTTGTTGTGATATCTCTTGTTTTTCTTGGTGTTGCAATTTGGGTGGCCAGCAGTGTAGTTGCGGGTGACTAGCCCCACATGAATCCTTTACTTTTTAGCACGTCATTTCCCGTAAAAAAATTGTCAGGATAACAGCACTGACGTCTGCTGAAAAATGGAAAAATGCGAGAACAGCTAGATAGATTGCCCAATGCTGAAAAAAAGAGCAGCCGTTGCCATCGCTCGACTTAACTACCAGCAAGATGGCGGACGATCGAAACGTTCATCGCGTGCTACAGATCTAGAGAAGCAGATGTGAGTGCTGTTAAAAATAATCGTGACAGTTTTTTGACGGCAGCTGGCTGTGCTCGCGCACAGCCAGCTGCGTCAAAAAAGGGTCTCTAGATCTGTGGCACGCGATGAACGTTTCGATCGTCCGCCATCTTGCTGGTAGTTAAGTCGAGCGATGGCAACGGCTGCCCTTTTTTCAGCATTGGTAAAAGGTTGCTCTTCAAAGGGTTAACATGAGGAAGTTATTCTGTATTATGTTGCATCTGTTCCTTTGCGAAAACATCCGAGGCCTCATTACCAGTATGAGCTGGGATCTACTCCAGAATTCAACCTAGGGCACACTGTGAACTAAGCATTAGCTTTGAATAAACCTTTTGGTTTGCCTTTGTGTACTTTACAATAGAACATTATTTAAGTAAAATAAACGTTTAGGGTAAACTGTCTAAATTACCATTTTAACAAATATGGAAGAGTGTTCTTGTATTGAAAAAAACAAAAACATAAATTAAATAAACTTTTAAGAATTTAAAAATTACTATTAGATTATATTGAGTTTTCAAAATTGAAAGAT
>JAWZYV010003218.1:0-13565 GCA_038373885.1 Cheiracanthium punctorium | reverse complement strand
CTTCCGCCGCCGATAGTGGCCTGATTACTACTCACGTGTTAGAAGTCCTTTCTCGGAGGAAACTGCATTACATTCCGATGTAGAAAATGACGTGAAAACATTACAAAAAGGGGATATAATAAGGAATGGGGTCTACCTAACTATTGTCATTGGTTGCACTTTTCACGCTGTAATTTAAATGATCGGACACCGAAAATGAAAACGATTACGAAACAAGGAGTAACCCTTATCTCTCTTCATGTAACGGTGTTCGTTGAGGAGGACTCAAAGCAATAACTTGTCCGTCAAGGTAGTCTCAAGCATTCCCTATCGGATTCAGGTCTGAAGATTGAACTGTCCATTGCATTCGCCCGAAAGTGTAACCCTCAAGATAGTCCTCAACAAACACAGTTCGATGAAATTGCGCATTATCATCCATCAGAATGAAGCTATTAGCAATTGCACTGGCATACGAACAGACGTATGGAGCAAGGATTTCGTCCCGATATCTCACACACCAGTCAAGACTTTTTTCATAGAACACATGCAGGTCAGTGTGATCACCGAGAGAGATGCCTGTTCCAAACGATAATTCCACTATTTCTGTAACTGCATCTTCAACAATGATGTGCTGTTCACTCCAGATGAGCAGACGGCTTGACTGAATACTCCTGTGGCACAATAGTCCTTCTCCTTTGGCTCTAAAGATGAGAACAACAGTCTCCCCCATGTGTTGTAATCATGATCAGCTTGGAACATGCCTTCTAGACACAGAGTCTTTAATTTAAAACTGATCTTACGTCGTTGGACCATACTGCGAGACATTTAGCACCATCAGCTTGCGAAATTCACAGACGACAGTGCGGAAGTCGTGAATGGATACATTCGAAGGTCTTGCAGATAGTTTTGAGCCGATTCCAAGATTTTGTGAAGATTTTAAGTTAGATATTTACCAAGAAGAAATATTTTTTAGGTCAATAAAGTGCAATCGCGTTGTATATTTGAGTACACGTATACGTATAAGCGAGTTCATGACCCCTCTACGCATTTTGTTATAACGGGCTATATAGGTCTGTAGATAGTTTTGGATTATGTGTACGGATAGTTTATTTTTTTTATCTTGCTATGGAGACAGCTCAGTGACTTCTCCTGTGCACTGCTAGACTCCTCTGGATATTTTTAATGAAATTATCATTAAAAAAAATAAACTATCAGCACAACACTTACAAAGTTACGAAATTTTGATTTTTTAAATTTTCTCCACCCATATATCTATTTTTGAAAATAAAACTGCAGGCTATCGTTTTGCATAAGCATTCTTAAATAACATTATTACCATACACTTAAACAAATAATTTTCTTGATGCTGCCATATTTGGAATGATGAGCTTCAAAAAACATTTGTACCTTAACTTTTCAAAGGAATTGTATATTACTGATCTCTCTTAATTTACTTTTTTAAAATTTTCTTTATAAGTTAAAGATCTACCTACTATCTACTTTTCTTTACATTTAAAAAAATGTAAAGAAAAGTAGTATGTAATGTGTAAAAAATGGAAAGAAAATTCTTTTTTTTTTTCACTTTGAATCTTCATCAAAATATTTTTTATGGAATAATTAAAGCACATTTCAACTAGACTCTGGGTCGGGATTCCTTGAATGCAGGGGAGGAGAATGATTAAAATAAAATTCAAAATTTAATTTTTGGGAACATATAGCATCAGTATTGTTTTAAATAATGTAGGACAATATAGGAAAAAGTCGACCAAATCCAAGTAGGCGGATAAAACCGGAATTTTTCCTCATCTGCTGACTCCACATTTCGAAGGTTCCTAGAATTGTCCAGAGAAAATGATTATGATGTCGAACAATCGTAAATGACATTTAATAAATGAAAGTAATATGACCACAGAAATATTCTTTGAGACACGAACAATTCCTCGGTATTACGAGCTGAAGTTACAAAGAGTACATCAAATCCTTTTGCGAAATAAGAAAACAAAAGTATGAATTTATGAAAAACAAAAATTATTACAGATACATGTAGTTTCTGTAAAAATCAGAAGAGTATATACATAAATATGAAAATTTTGTCTCTTATTTGTAAATTTTGGTTCTTTCCTCTTTTTTCTGGTCCTTATTTACTGGGTTCCAATGCCGTTGAGAGAGGCAAATAAAATACTTCAATTCATAGTTTTCGCATCTCGGTCCATCTTATCTTTAAAATTATTCCAAAAGAGGGTGTATAAAATAACCATTCTTGTTGCGAGTTGAGGTTTTCTTTCGATAAATAAATCCTTCTCCACACTGAATAGTGGCTTCATTGATAAGATAAAAAAGGCATCCATTACTCTGAGCTTAATTTATTACGCTCATTTTCCGTAAATGAATTCAGCTGATTTTCTTGGGTGTCCTAATGCTGAAGAACAGGGCATTAAAAGCATTTTAGAAGATTTAGAACTTTTATAAAACCTTTTTCAATTCATACCACTGGAATTTCTGGCACCTATAACTGGCTTATAAAATAATGGCAATTGACTCGGATATAACGCTGTTTCAGAAAATCTGTATGGCATTTGAATGGCAACCATTTTATTCGTGTTCTTTGGTCCTTGAGAATGCCAACAAAGGAAAATATATTTTCTGTATTAGTTTTAAAAACACCTGGTACATTTTCTAGAAATTTTTCTAAGCGTATGCAAAGAATTGCACACATTTTAATATTATTCGGAAATCATTAATCGTAAAACAAAATTAGGAAAACTGACTAATGTTAATGTATTTTTGTAATCGATAGTGGCAAGAAAAAATATTTGGTTTTATAGCAAATCCACCATTCTATGAGAAGTTTAAAGTTTATCCCTGTGATAAAATGAGCGAACAAGTTACTATTTGAACGATGAGAGAGTACTTTAATAAAGGAGGTTAAATTGTATTCAACTACATTAAAGAAAAAGAACTTACAATCTTATAGGAAGTTTGGAAAGTTGAATCCTATTCATATTTTTATAGAAATTATTTTTAATCTGTGGGCAATCTTTAAGCTGTCTTTGTTTAAAATTTTAATATAAGCCGGTAAAAAGTAGTAAAAATTGAATTGAATTGAATTGCCTAGGATTTCGTACAATTATTTAACGCAAATTTATTTAAAAGTACATCAGTGCACTTACTGAAAAATTACAAAAAGGCAACAATAACTCTTGTGTATTATCGGTACGGACGCCACATTTTACATATGATAATATTAATGTTTAAAACTAATCTTTTAATCTAAGAAATTTTAATATATTAACGCTTTCGGTCATCTGAAAAAAAATTCAACCAAAAAAAGCAAACTATTAAATTTGGCTACATTGTAAGATTATTATAAAACGTTTTCAATTTTGTAAAATCAAAAGTACTAATTGAAATAAAATAATCGGTTTGCCTGCTCTGCCTTTCTTACATACCTAAATTTATAGAGATTTTGGGGAATCATATAGGCACAGAATTTTAATATCTGACATTTTCTATCAAAATCAAGTCTGAATTTCTAGCAGCTGTAAGGAAAAAAATATTTACGATTTACTGTACCAAATTTCATTCTCTCATTTACCTTTTGCCTGAGTCGATACAGATGCAAGTGTCATTTCCTGTGGATAAAAAATATATATAAATAAAAACTTATATTTGAAATTTTTTAAATTTACTTCTTTTTCATCTTACATTTATTATCTAAAATAATTTAGAAGATAAGTTCTCTTAAAATTGTATTGTATTTAAAAACTATTAATACACTATTGTATTTAAAAACTATTTTAATCATGTGAGAACTTTCAAATTTCTTTGTCTTAATCATAAGTCTCAGGTCATTGTTTAATTGGCTTTGATGAAATCAAGCTTTCGAATAGAATGTTATTTTAATCCTTAGGCTTGATCACGCACTGTGTTTAATTTAGTGTTACATCAATTCGTGTAAAGGAGATTTTTACTACAAATCTAGATTTTTTATAAATTATTTTCTCTGTAACAAAATAGTTTCTTTAGCGTTTTTGTAACTTCTGTGTGTCATTTTACAGAGCATTTTCAGCTAATAAATAAATTTATAAAAAAGCCCTGAAAAGGTTTTAATTGGACAATCTTTCTTCTGCAACATCAAATTACATTTGCTATATTTCGTTTCTGAAGTTGTTAGGAGATTTCAAAAGTTTATATCTCTGATTTTCTCGGATTACATTTGTGGTCTTATCAATCCAAACAAATGGGAAAAGTTTCCTGGAATCACCGCGAAAAGAAGTTTAGATGCGGCTTATTGATATATTTTTGGTCAGCATTTTTGTATATTACTTCTAAAGCTTAAATATTCTTTTAGTATTGTGAAATCAATGTCTGGAACATTTATTATTCCGTTCTTATTAGACGATGAAATCAGCTTATTCAACAAATCATTGAAAGTTATTCTAATAAAACATTTGGTGAGAATGATTCAAAAGACTTAACTATTGGTTTGTTTGGTGTTTAGAAATTTTACTGGCTACTCCAATACTTTAAGAATAGTAAAATAATTTACAGAAGCCATATACATCAAACTGAAGTATATAGAGGTTTGAAAGTAATTTTTAAAATTACTTTTTCAAAGAAAGTTTTGCCTGATTTTTATTTTATTAAAAGGGCTCCTAAAATGTTAAAATGATGTTTTGATGCCAGAATATACTAAAAAATTTGTTTAAATAATACTTTAATACAGTTCAGGTAATATAATTACTTTCATTTACAAATATTTAAGCTTCAATATCGAATTTTAGAATGTTGTAGATATGTAGATAAGTATACAATTGAAACGGTTGTCCAAAAATTGTAAATTTAAAAAAAAATTTCATAAATATAAAACAGCCAAACTAATAATTTATGTAATATTCTAATAATTAGGTTATTCAGATATTCATTTTCCAAATTTGTTTCTAGTTTGTACATGAAAAAATTACCTTCTTTATAATATAAACCTTTCGATAAAAACCAAATTTATGTTTAAAATTATCTGCTTTGCAATAACTAACTAACTACAAAACATATGGCTATCACAGCAAAATTTAGAAATGAAATAAATGTATAAAATAAATGTATGTTCGTCAAGATTCTCTCTTAGCTCATTTATTCACACATGAAAAATATTTAGGAAGAAATTTCAAAACACACATGCACTGTATATTCCTAAAACCAGAGGTTTTATGGAAGTATTATCAAACTTTGTGAAGCATGTATGTGGCAATGCCGGAGCCTTGTTATTGTTTGTGTCATGACAAAAATTGAATAAAGTTCCTAAAAGCAGGATAAAACAGAAAAAATATCGCAGTTATTCATATTATATAAATATTGGCAAACTATTGTTACACATGCACAGTACATTCCTAAAGCCAGAGGTTTCATGGAAGTATTAGTCAAACTTTATGAAACATGTATGTTGCAATTGCCGGAGCCTGTATATTTTGGTTAAATGTTATTATTTGTGCCATAATCCCAATTGAATAAAGTTCCCGAAATGCAGGATAAAATTGAAAAAAATGTCGCAGTTATTCATATTATATAAATATTGGTAAACTATTGATATTTTTTGTTGACCAAAAGTTACCAGGCTTAAACACAGACGCGAAATGCCTTCAACTTTCGTGGTGTACAATACCTGTAAATAAAGTGAAGTTGTTCTTTCAACTTGTTTTACATCAACTGATTCAATACATTTCAATTTTATGTGAAATCTCTAATATTATCTGATATAAAAAAATGTGTTTGAGAAACTCTAGACGTAAATGTAAGAAGAAATGTAACTGACCATCTCATAGAGAAATAAATTTATGATAACGAAAACAATATATGAAAAGGCTAGAAAGAGAAACTGGAAATACATCTTAGTCCAGACAATAACAAAAATCTAACTAACGTATCGACTTCTGTTTCAGGGCTGTACAAAGAGGAAATAATTTTGTTTTAAATATATTTATATCTTTTGGATCACATTACAATTTTTTATTTTATTTATCACATCTCAGAGACTCAAGTGAACTGAACGGATGCGGAAGAAAATATATGTTTTAAGATAAAGATGATAAAATGGTTTAGTGGTTCCTCACAGAAAAACATAAATAAACTTAATCTAGTGAATCGAAGTTTTTGACTCTTCAAATAAAATGCTGTTTCTCGTTATTATTGTTATTATTATTTCTAATATATCGAGTCAACAGTTATAAACATTGTTATAAACATTTTAACATCATAGCGTATTGTTATTTATTTTATTATGCAGCATAATTTAAAGTGTAAATAATAGAGTATAAGAACTAATTCCGTGAGAAATAGAACTAATAGTACTCATAAGAACTAATTAAATTCCGTGGCACAGCTGTACATATGAAGACCAAGGCCTTCGGTGTCCAGCCACACCTTCTATTCCATGGTCTCTTTAAGCATATGCCCCGGCTAGACGGTGAATCTGACTCAGTACCACTAGTTGTTTAATTCCCCAAGAAAATTTCGGGAATATTACTGACACACTTGGGAGTTGAATGACTGTGTCAACCTTGTTAATCCCGACTTGATCAGAACTTCAGAAAACGAAGACATCCAAGTTCTGTTGATATACGCCGTCGACTTGGTATTTTGGTCTTGTGCACCGAAGAAGTTTACACGACAGAAATTGAGGAGCAGTTTAAACGAAGCTCTGAAAATACTTCAAAGATAGTGCAATTCAAACAATATGTACGTTATGTTGAAAAATCTGCATATATGACTTTCTCACTGTGCCATAACCAATAAAGAATTAAATCTTTCGTATGATGATGCAAATATATCCCCCAATGCCAGACCTTCAAATACCTAGGTGTGCTTCTTGATGCTAAAGTTTCATGGAAATACTGGATTGATGATTTGTTCGAGAAGACAGGTTAACGTATTTATATGCTGAAGCTGTAGGCAGGCGCTCGACGGAACTGTTATGCATCAGTACGCTACTGAAAATCTATAAATCCCATTTTAAACCTGATATAAGATATTGTTGCGGCCTAGGGCCTCTTGGGTATTTTGGGGGTGGCAACCAGCAAAGAAGACATGTTTTCTTCAGCAAGCATTACGTGTAGGATTTTCTTCAGCGAGAATATCGACGCTTGACAACCTTAAGAAAAGGGTATGTGCATTTCAATTGTGCGTTGATATTATCGTAGTGTTTTTGACAAATTACTGCAGTTCTGATCAAACTGCTTGATGTTTATACGACATTCAGTAATAGCCTTTTTAAACGCTCCAAATTTGCATAACGTTCTTTCTAGATATAAAGCGTCATCTATTGGCTGAAATTAAAATTATTTTTTATTCCAGACTTCTTTCTGTTCAACAAAGTTTGTGCATCAGAACGGTCTCTACATAAGTAAAACTCCGGTATGTAGATATGACACGTCATGTAGGTATGCTTTATTTGAATAAAAAATTATTTATTATATAAATCTAAGGTTAATAATTAAATATATATAACGATAATAACTAAGAAGTATATATCTCACAGATCTGATTACATGTATGACTTTATTGATAGCTGTTAACTGAATATATGTTTGCTAAACTAATTTCACTAAAATGTGGATCTATACTTCATGCATAAAAAAAAATTACAAAAATGAAACATAGGATTAACAATTGACATTAAAATTCAGTCAAATAACATAATTTTACTAAACTGGGAGAAAATTTTGTAAAATAAATTCAGCATTCTATTAAAGTTGACTGCTGTCTTAAAGGAGACGCACACTTCTTCTCCCTGAAACGACCTCCCATTATTTTCCAAAAGTTTATTGTATTTATATGTTAACTGAATATATGTTTGCTAAACTAATTTCACTAAAATGTGGATCTATACTTCATGCATAAAAAAAAAATTACAAAAATGAAACATAGGATTAACAATTGACATTAAAATTCAGTCAAATAACATAATTTTACTAAACTGGGAGAAAATTTTGTAAAATAAATTCAGCATTCTATTAAAGTTGACTGCTGTCTTAAAGGAGACGCACACTTCTTCTCCCTGAAACGACCTCCCATTATTTTCCAAAAGTTTATTGTATTTATATGTTAACTGAATATATGTTTGCTAAACTAATTTCACTAAAATGTGGATCTATACTTCATGCATAAAAAAAAATTACAAAAATGAAACATAGGATTAACAATTGACATTAAAATTCAGTCAAATAACATAATTTTACTAAACTGGGAGAAAATTTTGTAAAATAAATTCAGCATTCTATTAAAGTTGACTGCTGTCTTAAAGGAGACGCACACTTCTTCTCCCTGAAACGACCTCCCATTATTTTCCAAAAGTTTATTGTATTTATATGTTAACTGAATATATGTTTGCTAAACTAATTTCACTAAAATGTGGATCTATACTTCATGCATAAAAAAAAAATTACAAAAATGAAACATAGGATTAACAATTGACATTAAAATTCAGTCAAATAACATAATTTTACTAAACTGGGAGAAAATTTTGTAAAATAAATTCAGCATTCTATTAAAGTTGACTGCTGTCTTAAAGGAGACGCACACTTCTTCTCCCTGAAACGACCTCCCATTATTTTCCAAAAGTTTATTGTATTTATATCAGCATCATATAGAGACGCTATAAAAGATCACTTACACACGAGAGGGCTTTCAAAATGTATCTTTATTTATACGTCATAAAATAGACTGAATTGTGGAGTTCCATTTCGTGCCTTGGTGCAATGACTCCACCATGGCACTTACCAAACGGAATAAATCAAGTGCGGGCGATTGTCCACTCCCGGACCCGTTGCTCATATTTCGTTCCCCAAGAAGAGAAGCGGTGCATATATCACTTAACTATAGATATTGCTTCTTGTGTTGCTTGTAAATAAGCTTAGGAGGAAGACGCTGAAGAAGAAAATGAAAATTATTTCTGACTTTCTTAACGGTGTAGGCATTTCGAAAAAAATCACGTGGTTTTCGTTGCATCAATGCAAGTAAACTAGCAATGTCAAGCACTTCAAAATTTTTTAAATGTCACTTTAGGACCTGAGCTATATGCTGAGAAATAAACGATAAACCAGCATCAGCTTAAAATTTTAGAAAAAAATTTCTTAAAAATAGAAAATTTTGCAGATAGTGTCGCTCTGCGAAAAAATTTGCTCTGCAAGTTCATGTTTAAGATTTTTTTCTGTAAGTTTCATAAAAGTCGCTGTTATTTCAGTGTCTAGTGAAATTTATAGAGAATCATCATGAATTTGTTTGAGTCTCTGACACAATTAGTTTATTTTACTTGTCCTTGAACGTGCGGGAAACTACGGGTATTGGAAGCATTGCCGTTTCTTCGCATGTCAATATTTCGTCTAGACAAAACTACTGAATCTAATAAAAAGAAATTTGGCATGTGTGTGATTTTTTTAATCCAGGTGTTTCAGTAGCCAGCAATTTCAAAATTTCGTATTTGTAGCCAATTGAGCGGGTTAGGGCGACAAAATGTTCTTTTCACATCTCTTTCTATATATATCTAAAAAAAAAGAGATATCCGTACAACTTTTACTGTAAAATACAACACTCATTCTAAAACTCAATTGCAAGACATTTTGTAATTCGTCCTCCAACCCTCCCAATTTTCTTCATTCTTGTAAAAAATTACCTGTGAAATGCTTGAAAATTTAATTGTTTGAATTTATTGTATAAAACAACACTACTTTCCGGAACATTTTCTGGATTTTTGAAATAAATTGAAAGAGAGCAAATTTCGTATTTCATTTTCCATTTTATTCCCTATTATAGGCATTTATCAGTATCGTAGTAATGTTTTTATCTTTTAGGTATTCAAAATACGTTAAATACAATTACAGGAATTCCATTACTATAAAATTTGAATTTAAACCCATATCCAATATAATAAAGGAAAAACGTTATTATAATAGTTAGTTTAAAACATAACGAGATTGGCTTTAAAAATATTTCTGATAGTTATTATCTTATATTTCATGTTTGCTATAAATAAAAAAAATATAACAATCAAAACTAAGTATTTTTCTTTCAACTATAAAGTATGAATAAACAAAATGTTTTAAAAATAACAAAAATAAGTAAATACATAAAGATAAACCGAGAACCTATTTAATTATGCTAATTAATTTTCGTATGAGTTAAAATAATAAAAAAAATTGTATTTAAATTCACATCAATTTTAATTAATTACATTGTTATCTGCACTTTCATAGCATTTAAAAATCTGCTTAAAAGAAAAAAAAGTTATTCCAGACTTAAAAGAATGAGTAAATTCTCTTCCTTCTTAAGTGGGGTAATTAGGTACGCTCCGAAATTAACATTAACATAATAACCTGCAAGTTTATTTTGATTTACCTTTATTATGCACATACAAATATATAAATATACGAAATTTCCCAAATACGTAAATTCTCAAATTTCCTGCTTGAAGCAAAACATTAACGTATTTTCCCCTTGTCTTTTTGTAAACGTACCTATTGTGGCTTTCGATTAAAAAAAATTAAGTCTTATCGAAGTAAATTTGCAGTTTGTGCAACCTAAATAACTCCTCGAGATTACACAGTTTGACATTTTTCACAAAATTAAAGTAAATAAACTGTTTTCTTTTATTGAAGCAGGGAGGATTTAAATATTTAAATCGAGCATTTTAGATTCCGCATACATTATTTTTATTTTTAGACACGAGCATAACTTTTTTAATAGCTCTAGTTATGTATTGATAACATTAGGGTATGGATTTTGAAAATAGAAACTTATTATGAGATTTGTTTTGATAGTATAAATTAAAGCATAATATACCATTTTAATAAATAGTTTGTGTACATTAAATTAAAAAAAAATGTTTGTTATAGTCAATAATTTTTCAATGGGCTCCTTATAAAACTAATTATAAATAAACTAAATTAAATATGAACCTTATAAATCTAAACCTAACTCAGCATAAATAATCCTACTTTAATGTATCTCGCTGTAGTTTCCTTAGAAAAGGCAACCTGAACTTTCTTTTTTAGTAACTGGGTACAAATAATTTTCTTGAAACAGATTAGAAATTCATTTATCCATCCATTGCTCTACAAAATGTCTTTTTGCATGTAAATAAATAAATAAATAGATTAGCTACAAGACGATTTTTCTGTACTTTCACACATATTAGGTGCGAGCAAATAATATCCTTAAGTAGACAATTTTTTAACACCAAAATAAACGCGTCTAAAAAATGTGTAGCAATCCTTGTTACATTAAGATAACATATTAAAATGTCTTTTCGCAATTGTTGGTTGAACGGCGCGGGACTCCCGCAAAATAAGATGTGTCGGCTGATTTTGAGTTTTGAGCTTTATTATATATCGATTAAAAAATAAAACAATAATGGAAATCTGAAAGTCATTTATATTTTGAATAAGCACGTAAACGCTTATTCAAAAGCGCTATACATTAAAACTATATTATAATTCATTCGTTTCTCCTTTTTGTCTTTCTCACCTTATTGCATTGGAAAGTGCATCATAATCTACGTGTATGTCATAACTATTCGTATTGTTTTATTATGATAGAAAGTGAACCATAAATCTTTGAATGGACTGCAGTAGTCATTCTTGCTTAGGGAATGCAATCCCTCACTGTTTTTCGTTTCGCGAGTTCCCCTAAGCAAGCTATTGTTGCGTCTACTAGTATTTCCCCTCCAAAAAAAAAAAAAAAAAAAAAAAAAAAAACATTCCATGTATAGAATTAGATGCAGTAGATGTATGTCTTCCAATAAATAGGGAATGAAATCCCTCACTTTTTTCGTTTCGTGGGATTTCGGGATTGAGTTTTGTTGATACCGCGGAATCCCACAATCCCGCGGGATTGTGATTTGATTCAAATAAAAATTAGTTTATTCAAATAATTAATTTTAATAGAGAAAAGCCGGAAAAAGTAAGTTGGAATCACTATCAATTTAAATACTTTATCTTATTTGATAATGCAATACCTTACATAAATATGAAAATTATAGTCATGTTACAGTCTTCCTATGGCATCGGGATTGTATTCCCTATTCTTGATTCTTTATGATTGAAAAATACATCATAATCCATGCTTCGGTGCTGTTTATCTTTCTTTCTTCAGTTTGTTGAAGTGCACATCTCTATCCATGTGTCGGTCGGCCTACTTGTCCACCTTGCTTCATTCGAAAGACCACCATAATCCATGCTTGGGTCCTGTTTACTTTCGTAACTACATTGAGTAGGAAAGTGTATGATTATCCATCCATTCGTGAGACCTATTTGTCCTTTTTGCTTCATTACTGGAAGATGTATTATCCATGTATTGGTCCTATTTATCTTTCTTTCATTACGTTGGAAAGCGCATCGTAATCAGTATCTTGACCCAGTATGTATTTCTTGGAGAATAAGTTACAGAATTAAAAAGATAAATTGGAAATATGACTCAAAATTCTGCACACATTTCTACTCGTGAGATTAATGAGCATTATTTATTGCTAATAAAATATCCTACTTTTAAATTCAGTTTTAACTGTCTATAATTTTCGTGATATATTTCTGATTTCTTATTTTATAAAAAAAAGTGCAAGCCTACTGTCATTTTAGATAGCTGCAATAGAAGCTTCTCTTGCTATTTTCAGCAATTTTATTTTATTTCTTTCACTATTATAGATATGACATATGAAAGGTTTTACGTAAGAGGAGACTTTTATAAATTTATCTTTATTTATAGATCATAAATTCACTGAATTTTAGAGTTCCATTTCGTGTTTTGGTGCACTAACTCTGCCATATTTTAGAAATGAAATATATCAAGTGAGAAGATTGCTCACTGCAGGAACCTTAACACTTATCTTGTCCAAAAGAAATGGAAGATGCATACATATCATGTATTATATAAACTGTTCTCTGATACCATAAATAGATTTGCAACGTCTAGATAAAAAGTGAAAAGATATTGACAAACTGAAGAATGACTTAAAGAAATTATTGCCAATTATTTTCAATAATATGCTGTCAAGTGTCGGCTGCTTCCAGAAACCAAAAAGATGAATTGTAAGCAATTGCTTATGAAACAATGTGTAGCATAAATGTTTTTATTTGCTTAATGCGAAAGAAAAAATATCTGTATGCGAGTGATATTTTGTGTTATTATTGTTACAAAAAGAAGTTCATTGTAACAAATTTTCAGAAAAGTTGAAACGTGCTTATGATCTTAGTCTGGCGATATAACTGAAGAGCATTATTAATTTATAGTGAAATATAACCTGTTAAAAAGGGTGTGTACAGAACTATTATTTGTGATATTAATTATTAATTTCTAAAAGTAAAAACAAAAATCTGTTTGTTTGTTTGTCCGAATTGCTTACATATCTACACCGTTGAAGCGATCGGCTTGAAATTTTGCCCCAAAACGCACAAAATTAAGAGGGAAATTTTAAAGTTCAGAACTTTAAACTAATTCTTCACCCAAGGAATCCCCTTAGGCAAGTAGCTTTGCCCTCGTGTAGCTATGCTTTAATCACAGACAAATAAATTGAACTGAAATAAACTGAACAAATACTTGAT
>JAWZYV010003217.1:0-10222 GCA_038373885.1 Cheiracanthium punctorium | reverse complement strand
TATAATGTAGTTTATAATTTCCGTTTAATTAAATATACAGCTAAACATTCCTAAAAGGAAAAAAAAAACTTTTAGCTTTAAGAAAAAAATATGCTAATTATTACTCATGAATAAGCAAAAATAAACAAATAAAATCCCTGAACAAAAATAAAAATTCAGAATTTATCTTTTGCATAGTACACTTCTACCCCCCCCCCCTCTCACAGACACACGCTATGTTATTCTGTCAGTAAAAGTACCGAAAAATTAAGGAAAAAATATTTTAGATTCGCGATCTGAAACGTGAGTGTAATAACCAAGCTTCACAAAAGCCTTATTTTAATGATTTTTTAAAAATTTATATGCTATTCTATTACTCCTTTTTTACCGGATTTTTAAAAAACTCGAATACAAACTAGAATTTAAAAGAAACGTATTTCTGGAAAAAAGAGACTGATTTTTAAATACGTTTAGAGTTGAGAAGAATTTTTTTTTTTACTGAATGTTCCTTAAAACAGGACGGAAGACGTTGTTTTCGATATTTTTAAAAGGTGGGTGCATTTCTCCTAATAGAAAATTATTTTGTACAATCTCTGTTGCTGACGCTGTTTAATGGATAGCCAGAGAGAAAAAAAATCCGCGATCTCCCCCCCCCCCACCTCCACTGAACAATAAAAATTATAAAATGAGTTCGATTTTCAGCCTCTTCGTGCTTGTTGTAATTGGTATAAATAGGAATAGATTGTCAGGAATTTCAAATGGGTTACTGTTGCGTTCTGTATTATGAAACATTAAGAGCATAGCTGCCAACTCTTCCGATTTTATCGGAAAATTCCCCACCACAATTTTTAACCCACACTTTTTAACCCCACCACAAGTTTTATGTTCTGATAAAAGCTTAGACTCTCTATCCGTTACTGCAAAATAAGTGAAAAAAAATTTTCCAAAATAACTGGAAGAGTTGGCAGCGGTTTTAAAATCTCTTAAATGTCGCTGGTTGTTCTGTTAGGCTTCCAATCCATGTAGAAGAATGACGCACACATAACGCCCCATAAATTAGAATCGACAGCACATTTTCTGCTTTTGAATTTTTATTGTGTAAAATCCAGGAAAAAGATGTTGAAAACTGACTCTTTACTTACTTTACAATATTTCAAAACACAATAATCCGCCAGAAAATAAAGGCAAAAGGTTGCTTCAAATATTCAAATATTTATTTGTCACTCTAGTAACGGCTGCTGCATTATTTGCAATGTTTTTAAGTGTTTCACAAACAAACGAAAACTGGAGTCCTTTCTGTAGTTATTAAATTGGAAAATAAAAATCCATAAATTAGAAGGAAATCGAGCATTAATGAATTGGCTCTTTTAATTTTCCTCCTTTACTTCTTCCGCGCTCGTTGCAACACATCTTTCAAATAATCCCATGGATGCACGTGTGCACTGGTGTTTTACACCTCAGAAATACAATGAGGGGCAAAAACATGGCGTTGTGAGAGTTTTAGACTAGCAAATTATACATATCCCAAAATTTTAATCTATACGGTGCACCAAAAATGTGTTAACCGGCTTTATTTCTTTTATCTATTAGAGATAAGTGGGTGCTGTAAATTGAAAAAGAAATTGTTCAAAATAAAATCGGAAACGTTTCTAAACTCCGTTAAGAAAAAAATCCTCTCGAAAATTTTGAAAAAGTCACACTTTTCAAATTTGCATACGGCGCCCGTACAAGACAATTTAACACTCTTAAGTCTTTTCAAAGACTTAACGGTGTATTTCGAATACATTATGTGATTTCGGAACATAAATACAATAACAATGATAATAGTAATAATTATTATTACTATGTCAAGCACTTTGAAACTTTTAGAATATAAATTTACAAGCTATACTATACCCCGTAATAAATTGAAAATCTGCATAAACAACGAAACTTTCAGAAAAAAAATTCCCCAAAATCGAAAATTCCGCAGGATCTGCTGCTCTTCGAAAATTTTGCTATGCAGTTCCATATTGAAGAACTTTGTTCATCCATATTTCTAAAAGGCGCAATTTTCTCATTTATTACAGCATGTAGAGCAACTTAGGAAGTGCCACCCTGAAGTTTTTCAAGTCTCTGGTACAATTACTTTATTTTAATTTGTCTTCAACGACTGTGAGAGAGATTTTGTTCCTCCGAATTTTGATATTTTAGACATTATTTTCTTAAAACTAATATTAAATTCGAGTTATACTCATTTTTATTTCTTGTTTTAAAATTAAATTCGCCTAAGATCTTATATAGGTATCATGTTAATTCCGATTGTACTTTTTGAATTTAGTTAACTAAAAATGTTCTTAAGAAGGGAAGAAGCACTTTTAAACATTCTTCGATATAGAACATTCACACGATTGGAGGAAAAAGAATGAAAAACAAAGCAGAGTCATGTTTTTCACTACCAATTCAATCGACATAAGTGGCAATATCCCAAAAGAAAGGGGGCCAAATCTAATTTTCATGCAGAAAAACAGTCAAGCGTTCTATTCTTTTCTTACTTTTAAATAAAATGGGATGCTTCTAAAATATTTTACTGACACATAGAGGAAATAGATACAGAAAGTTTGCATTGGCATGGGACAAAGAAGAAAGAAGTATAACACACTTTTACGAAGTATTGAAAATCCATACAAGTTTCGATGATGGAAAAAATAATCTGTGGTAAAAACTTGAAATGGAAATTTTGTTGTGGAAATTCAAACATTCCGGAGAATATTTATGAACCTGATTAAACAATAGATTGAACATTAAAACTTATTTGAACTCCTTCTTTATTCTAGCTTGAATAATAAAAACAAGACCGGCCTAGTTGAAAAAATGGTGAATGTTTTTTCGGCCGTGTACTCAAACTTCGCGCATGCAATACACGTAGTCCCTAAAATGAGAATTTCTCACATGAAATCACACAATATATTTTTTCACGAATGCAAAAGATCCGAGTAGATCTGGGTTTTGCTTATCTTGAAATTGCTATCACTGTATATATAAAATCTAATTCATTACAATCTGTGCGCGTCAGTATGTCTGTAAAAATAGCATAAAATTTAGGCCGCTGTTTACTTTCAATATATAACAGGTGTTTTAAAATAGCGTGAAGGAGGACGCAGAAATTGAGTAATATTTATAGAACTCCGACTTATCCGGTTTCTTAAATATCTGGCTCCCCCTTCCGCCACATAAGGCTAGATAGGCGGGAGTTTACTGTAATTTTAGGTTCAATCTGCACTCTGAAGTCGAGAAATAAACAGCCTAATAGGTATTGATTAACAAGTAAAGGAAACTGGGTTCTTTGTTGTTGTTGTTGAAATGGTAATTTCAAAATTTACTCGTCATCAACATGAGGGTTAGATTTCTTTTACTTTTTTAAGTACTTGCCGCCCACCGGTTGTACTCTCTGAAGTAGTGATGATTTATGAAGTAGAGAAATAATTAAAATCCTAATAAAATATAAACACTAAAGAATTAAAGTAAAATTTTTAAATAACGCTGTGAAATATTTTAAATAATACTTTTAAAAATATTCATTTCATTGTTTTGAAAAGATCAATTAGATTTCTAGAGAAATTTTAAAAAGCGCTGTTTACAATAAATAGGCTTCCCATGCAGAGTTGACTGGCCACACAGCGAAATAGAAACACATTACAGTTGCCTGTGTAAATATAGAATACATCAATCCTTCTGTATCTGAGATACTGGCATAATCGTAAAATTGATACAAAAATGTTCCATGAAATCACTTCACTGAAATATGTCAAGTGTTCTAACTAATAAAAATAAGACAAAGCGTTCTAACTAATAAAAACAAACAACGGCTTCCTAAGTTTGTTTTTAACTGACATATAAAATGTGTGAAGGTGGGAATTTTCCCTGGAGTTCAGATATTAATTTGGGAGAGTAATTTCCCACCGCTTTAAAGCTGAAGGTTTTAAAACTCGTTGAAGGGAGAGTGTGTCTGGTGCTGGTTTTGATCCCGTGGTAGACTGATGCGTTATCCAACCGGGCAAAAGGCCTTCAACTGCCGAGGTGTTGAGTACACGGAGAATATATGCCGTCACACAGTAATATTCTCGGAAATTTTCCTACTTTGATTTTATATTTTTGTTTTTTATATGTACGGAGCTACACTTTACCTGCAAAAATACGGACAAATCAAAACGCTTCCGGACATGTGCTGACTCATTAAAATAATTAAAGAGTAAAAAATATATGTTAATGATTAACGGATATATGTCGTTTATGTAAAAAACATGAGAAACTGTGACAGTTACGTAATTTTTCAGCGAGCTTTAGAATAGATATATATTTACATGATGTTTATTTGTTGAAGGGGACTCCTGTGAGTTTTTAGTGTACGCGCGTCTCCATTGCTAAGATATTTACGATAACTATTTTATTTTAATTGCTATTAGATTTCATTTTAATTATTTTGTGATTGAGTAAGAATGATTCATTTACGTGAAAATAGAAAAAGCCTATAACAATATACATTTCTAACAGATATGTGTAACGAAAATTCTGTGGAATGTGAAATTAAGCTTTTGCTTATTTTAGAATAATTTTTATCAGTACTGTATAAAATATCTAACAAGAGGTATTGTATCTATTAAGTTATTCTGCTAATATAATTGTAAATTAAGATTTTTTTTGCACGATTAATTTAGAGCTTTCTTCAAGAGATAACTTTTTAAAGTTTCCATCATTTGTCTTGCAGTACTGTAAATCCAATTTACATTAGCCTTGGTCAATAGTACTTCACTCGTAGATAGTAAAATACCATGAAATTCCCACTAAAAATACATTTTGGTGAACAGCCATTATTTTTCAAACAATAGAATCAAAATGACTCGATTGGAAGTTGCACGAAAAAAAAATGTAGAAAGTTAATAATTTGCAAATTGTTTACGAAATTTTTAATCCCTTTAAAATGTTTTACCTCTCTTAAATATTTGTTTACTTTTTTTAGAAGGGCATTTCGAACATCTGTCCAAGAGAATAAAAAAATGGTGGCTTTGCTCCATTTACCACCTTGTTCATTTTTGCGCCATTTTACCTTCACATCTACCAAAATTCGCAAAGAGAATCTATATAAATAAAATTAGACTTTTGTCTGTACATTTCTGGGAATTCAAAAATTTTGCGATTTCTATCCGTTTCAAGCACCCGGGAATCCGATGCGACCCTCAAAAAAAAGTTTGTCTGTCTGTCATTCTGTCATTCTGTCGTTCTGTCATTCTGTCATTCTGTCCGTGACGCTTTTTTTGTTTAAGCATCACGTAATAACGACTGAAGCGAATGATATGAAATTGGGTGTCATGACAGATGGTCACTCAACATTAAACATAGGCGTCCAATTTTTAAAAAATCCTGATTGGATTTTGAGATTTTGCGAAAATCCTTTCAAACTGTGTAAATTTGTGTTCAAGCATCACGTAAAAACGACTGAAGCGAATGATATGAAATTGAGTGACATGATAGGTGGTCACTCAACTTAAAACATAGGAGTCAAACTTTAAAAAAATCTTGATTGGATTTTGAGATTTTGCGAAAATCCTTTCAAACTGCATAAATTTGTGTTCAAGCATCACGTAAAAACGACTGAAGCGAATGATATGAAATTGGGTGTCATGATAGGTGGTCACTCAACTAAAAACATAAGCTTCGAATTAAAAAAAAATCTTGATTAGATTTTGAGATTTTGCGAAAATCATTTCAAACTGCGTAAATTTGTGTTCACACATCACGTAATAACTGCAAAGGTGAAAAAATGATATTTGGTGAAATGATAGGTGGTCACTCACCTTAAACTATAAGCATCTAATTAAAAAAAATCCATCAGATTTCGAGATTTTGTGAAAATCGTTTAAAACTGAGTGAATCTTTGGTCCCGTATTACGTAATAACGACTAAAGCGAATGATATTGGTCACACGATAGATGGTTGCTCGACATAAACTATAGGTGTCCAATTTTTTAAGCATTTTTATTAGATTTTGAGATTTTGTGAAAATTCTCTCAAAATACGTTTATATTTCTTCAAACATCACGTAATAACGACTAATACGAATGATACGAAATTGAGTGATATGACAGGTAGTTGCTAATCTTAATTTATAGGCGTTGAATTTTTAAAACATTTTGATTGCATTTTGAGATTTTGTGAAAATCGTTTTAAAATGCTGAAATTTTGTTCCATCATCACGAAATAAAGACTGCGGGGAATGAAACGAAATTTGGTGACAGGATAGGTTGCCACTCAACTTAAATTCTAGGCTTCCAATTTTTCAAAAATATTGATTAGATTTTGAGATTTTGCGAAAATTATTTCAAAATAATTTTCGTAAATATTCGTTCACATAATTACGAGTAAAGCGAATGAAATGATGTTACTTAGTTACTCTCTAACCTGTAATATTTTAACAATACATCAAAATTATAACTTCGCTTTGTTTACTTTGGCAACATACTACATCCATTCTGTGTACTCCTACAATGCTGACGAAAGTTCTTGTTTTTTGTAAATTTGCATTCACTAACACGTCAAGGACGGGTACTTCAGCTAGTAAATTAATATTATTGGTGCTCTCGTTTTCACACACAGTATGCTTTTGGCTTAACTTTAAAGTAGGAAATAAAGAGAGGAGGATAAATATTTATTCACGATTTAAAGGCAGTTGTTGAAGAATCAAGTTCAATTTATGAAACTGTTTTTTCCTTGGGAACACAAAGCTGGTGTCTCTGAAGCCATCACATTTGTCGTAACTGATACCTTTTGCTGTCATTTACATTTTTTGTGGAACCCGTGCAACTTGTCCTTTATTAGTTATTACTTTCCCGTTGTAATCAATTATAGTTACTCTCCTGATCTATCTCAAAGCTGCCAACTTGTGCTGTTTTTTCGGAGAATTACCCACAGCTATTTTTTCAATGCTTCAATATATATGAATATCACAAAGCGACAGTTACGCGATATACAGGAAGAGATGACATCCCGTATCAGATGTAGAAGCATATCCCGGCCATTACTGTTTTTAAACTAACTGCATTCATAAATCCCACCATTTTCCGAGATGCTCGAAAGATGCGATTGTGTGCCCGATTCCCAAGCCCAATCAAGATCTGACGCTTCCGGAGTCTTACAGACCCAACAGCCTGCTCAGTGGTCTTGTAAAAATCGTTATGAGAGAATCATCCTCGACAGACTACAGGCCATTCTTACTCAAAGAAACATAATCATCCCGGAGCAATTCGGCTTCAGGAAGAAACTCCTCACAACACAGCAACTCTAGAGAGTGGTCGATCAATTGGCCGAAGGGTTACAAAGGAAAAATCACACTGCCATTCTACTTCTTGACGTTTCTAAAGCGTTTGACAAGGTGTGGCACCAAGGCTTACTTTACAAGTTGCACTGTATTAACATCTCTGATTCCTTCCTGCACCTCTTCAAGAGTTACCTGGAAGATCGATCTTACACAGTCCGCATCGGAGAGACTCCTTCCTCCAGACTACTAATTAATAAGGGTTTTCCCCAGGGCTCGATCCTCGGACCTACATTATACAACCTGCTATTTAATGACATCCCTAGGCATCCTAAAACAAGCATATGCAGATAACACTGCCATCATTGCCAGTCATCCTAACCCCAAATTCCTCATTAATGCATGCAGGAACACTTAGATGCCATCGGTCTATGGATGAGGAACTGGAAGGTCAAGTTCAAGGAGAGTAAATGCACTGCCATCTCCATGGGGATGAAATCTCCCCCTGCAATATTCACCATCAATAACGCCATTTTAGAATGGAACACTACTGCCACTTACCTGGGAGGGCACGTTAGATCGGAACCTCACATGGAAGAAGCACATGGCCCACTTGTGTGGCAGAATGGCTGCTGCTTTTCAATGTGTTAGCAGTCTTATCTTCAAAAGGAAGATAAATATACAAAGCAAAATCCTACTACACAAAGCACTCGTTCGACCGATTGCACTGTAGGCTGCCCTGGGCTGGGGCTTCACTGCTAAGTCTAATCTGAAAAAAAGTCACGCAGCTTGGATGCACGTTGCTCAGACGCATTCGATATGGCCCACTTACACTACTCAATAAGATCTCATTGGGAAAGACCTTCGGGTTAATACCTTAGCCTAACAGATCAAAAAGATCACCACACTTTTTCATGACTCGCTCGGCAATCTTCCAAACGAAGTAATTGCGGAGCTTTCGACTTTGACCACATGAACCCCACTTATTGGAGGAGACCCAAAGCGGCCCTCTGCCTGGAGTCGACCTAACATCTCTAAAACGGCTTGTTCTCGGTCGAGCAACCCTGAAGAAGTTCACCGCTTGCCGTTTAGGGGACACAGGGTCGACCAATGAGAACCTGCCAGAAATCTCACACGGCTAGGTTCTTTTTTCTGACTTGCACTGAATTTACACAGGGCTCCTCAATGCCCTAATTTTATAAGTGTGTTTTCTTATACACTTCTCCTCGCCTAAACGTCACAATAAGAGTTGATCAACAACTTCTTTCGACTATACCGGAGGTACATCGCTCCTTGGTTAGGCACTGCTATAAAACTTATTTTCAGTCAGTCAGTCAGTCAGTCAGTTATGCGTTATCGTCGTAATCCTTCAATATATGAGGATATTTTTTAGCACTTGAGTGCTGTAAAAATCAAGCAGGTATTTTAGGGTCGGCACAATTTTCCTAAGCACGGATTGTCACGGGGAAGATCCTTTCAAATGTGTTTGCCAGATAACGCAGATGAGGAAAGGAGAATAAAATGTTGAGAGTCGCACAAGGTTTTCATTTTTTTATATTTGATCGCCCAGTGTGGAGCCAAAAATTAACTTCAAAAACGAACTTAGCTTGGCGATATCTTCCAAATTTAGCTAGAAACTGGCAAACGCGACAGTTTTAATTGCAAAGGAAAAGTATTGTTAGAAAATGCGTGGTGAAGATTGTAAAATAGTTTTAGTAGGCGGTTTTAAGATAGATTTCCATTCCAAGGATGTGTTTTATGGAACAAAGGAGAAAAATATGGCACACTCATGAATGATACACCTTCTAACTTAGTTGAATAAGGCAGAGCCGGCCCAAGGGGCGTGCGGGGCCCCAGGCGAAGCGCAAGAGCTTGGCCTCTTTTCTATCATGCCTTATGTAAGTTACTACCAGCACTGCCAGTGCATATATCGGCACCAATAATATCGGCTTTTTTTTGGGATATATCACAACCATCTACCAAGCTCGGTTTAATGTGATAGCAAATAAATGGCCTAGGAGCGGGGCTTCTTTAAGCGCGAAGCCTTAGGCAATCGCCTGCATTCGCACCCCCCTTGGGCCGGCCCTAAATAAGGAAAGAAAATAGTGAAGACGCAAGGATTATGGTGCGCTTTTTATAAGACTTTAGTGTGGATTTAAAATCTGAAAGTCTTTCAGATTTTAACTTTTTTATTAATTTTTTATATATTCTGCACCGTAAAACGCTGACCCTTAACTTGCGGATGAGAAGTGAATATATTATCGCATACAAGATGTGAAGTTTTGTATTCGATGTGTAACGTCATATCACTTGTGCTTGGAATTCCCAACGGAATAATAAAACCTATGACTTAAACACAACAACTGCTCTGGTCGAGTTGCTGTTGCTTTAAACAAAAGAAAGCAGGATAAAGAGAGTGACCCGTTCATCTGTGGTTTTTTTTTCTCTTCAATAAATAAATTTTTTTCTATATTAAATTTAAATATATTAAATTTTCTAGTACTTTTCTGGTGTTTAAAAAATTAACAATATGTATTATTAAATTCCTGTTTAATATGAATTTCACAGTGAACCGCCCCGCTGACCGAGTTGTATGGTGGGTAAAGCACCGTTGGTTTACTCCTCGGAGGAGTACCTCATGGGCTAGCCGCAAGTACTGTTGACCGAGCTGCCAGATTGGGATATCCAAGTAATAGCCTAAAAAATGCCCCAAGGCGGTCTTAATTTTGGGGCACTGCTCATTAACTTTACAACCGTATTCTTACTTATTATTGGGTCATTTTATTTTTCGAAATCTGCTCATATTTCTCATTTATTTTTATTGTTTTTCTTGATTTGACCATGCCTTACGGGGAAGCCCCATTCATTTAATGTTAGAAAACGATTGTATACTACGAAACTGGAAATAAAGCCTTTAAAGGCTTAGGTGTTCGATACAATAAAATTTTGTCA
>JAWZYV010003216.1:0-14339 GCA_038373885.1 Cheiracanthium punctorium | reverse complement strand
AGTGATGCCACATTGAAAAAGAAAAAATATTGTAAGACAGACATATGACGTGCTGATTATTTTCAAAGGAGCAAAATCTGCTAGCTTCTAGAAATATGCAGTACAAGTAGTGGTAAAAGGACAGTTCACCCCATGCGGATCCCATGTTAATTCTGCGGATCCGTTCGGATGCTTTCCCTAGGCTGAGCGGGTAAGGGGGGCGTGGTCGGACCGGATGTTGAGATCGGATGGGGAGCGGATGCTAAGACCGGATGTTCGAAGGGTTGATAAGAATTTTTTTTCCTTTTTTTTTTTTCAAATAAGGGGACTTGTAATTTTTTCAGACATTAACAATTTTTTCAAATAAGGAGACTTGTAATTTTTTCAGACTTGAGCATATTTTTGAAATAAGGGGACTTGGACAAATTTTCGAGATTGTGATGCATTCTCTCATGAAAATAAGAGACTTTGACATAATTTTAAATAAGCATATTATGAATTAAACCTGAAATAAAAAATATTATTATAAAATGAGGACCCACCAGCCGCCCGGTAGAACTCGTCTACCGCCTCATTTCAAATAAAAAATTTTACTGTGCCTTTCCCCATCACGCTAGCCTCGCATGAATGGAGACAGGGCGTAGCACAGAGGATGCGTTGTTGTTTTTGTTTCTTTAAATAATAATTAACTATGTGGAGCAAAGAAACGTACAACATCCCCAGGAGGCCTACGAACTTTAATTTTAAGTTAATAATTAATTTACAACAATATTTTTAATCAAGAGTAATTATTTTTATTATTTTTTTAACCAACAGTTTTAATTTTAAGTGAAATAATTTTACAACAAATTTTTTTAAATTAATTTTACAACAAATATTTTTTTAATCAAGATTTAATTTAGTTTTTTACAACAAGTTTAAATTTTAAGTTAAATAATTTTACAACAAATACATTTTTAATCTTACGAGTTAATTATATTTTACAACAATATTTTTTTAATCAAGAGTTTTAATTTTAAGTTAAATAATTTTACAACAAATATTTTTTTAATCAAGTGTTTTTATTTATCAAGAAAAAAAAATTAATCAAGTGTTTTAATTTTAGCTATTTTTTGTATACCGTATTTTTGTTAAGTAGCCGTTTAAGATTAAAGTAAGGTTTAGGATGCCCATACATTTTCTACAAATTTAATCTACTGTTAGGCAAGTGAGAAAATTATACCATAGAAAGATTTTAGTACCTACAGATTTTACAAATAATGATTTGGATATAGTCTTATTTTCTATTGCGAGAAAACCACTTTAGCCATATATCCCCCAAAACTCAAGTTTTGATATACGAAATGTGTGAATACGCGTTAGATCCCCTTAGAAAGTCCTCCTACCAAGGCACCCCTCATCCTAGACAGATACCCCCGCGTGCAGGTTTGCCTTAAAACACAAACAAACAAAGTATTTATCTAAACATATTTTCTTACCAACACATTTTTGATAGATTTTAGACAGCGATTATACTAGCTTATATTTTCTATAGATCAATTAGAGAAAAAATTGCATTTTTAGTAATCCTACAAAACATTTTTACTGTATATCCCAAGTAGAGTAACTTGATTTATAGAATTTCAAAACGATACGAGTTAGATTGTTTATGTGCAACACTCATTTCACTTTGACTATGAAAGCATAATTGTATACATGAATCAAGCTTTTGAGTGGTATGCACTTAACCTATTTTATAGAAAGGTGAGCATAACTAGCATAAACTTTTAGACTGGGTAATACTATTGTTAGAAAGTTGAACTATTGGAAATAAAAATTGAAGATCCGTTTTAGCACAATTGCATGCACAGTTTTATACCGCATGTACATAAATATCTTTCAATACTTAGATAGTTTAAATCGCAAATCATTACTTAAACTAAAAAATACAAGGTTTTTACTTACGTGAAGGGACATCGTTCTAAATCTTCTAGTCTTGGACAAAGTACCACAATCTATACGGCTAGCAAGACCGGAACATAGAGAAATGATTTAAAATACATTATCCCTAATTCCCGATCCAACTAGCACATTTTCATTAATTTTTATCCTTATATGCTGAAAACAGACATAATATTTTGACACTAAAAAACAAAACACATTTGAAGATATTAAACGCTTTAAAAGTAATTTTTTTTCTTATAACAATTTACCAGATTCACAATACTATTTTATGTAGGATAAAATTAGTTAGCAAGCGAAAATTTAATCTTAGTTAGAATTTACTGAAATACAAATACCATGCATGCCTTATTTTCTATTAGGAGAAAGCCCTCAAACCCCAGTTTTTTTATACAAACTGCATAAAGTACTTCTACCGATAATGCTATTAATATTAATTACACTGGATTACCAACTTAAAATTTCGCAAAACACCAAAATACAGAAAAACATACATTAACAGTAAGCAAAAAAAAATCACACTTAAAAGTACAACACATCAAAAGTGGAAAATATAATTACCACATAATTATTTTCAATTAGAATTACGGTATCAACTTATATGTAACTAAAATAATAGAAAATATTACACTTAACCTGTACTTGTACACGCGAAATAATAATAATAATAAAAATACTCACATAATTAACAAAAGAATGATTGAAGTAAAATCCACGTGCATATCCCTAGTACAGCTGATAAGAAATTTAGAGATAAGAAAGTGCCTTGAGGCTCTACAGAGCCGGCTAAATAACAGTAGGCCAGTTTGCCGATAAGATAAAACCAGGGAGGGTGCTAGGGGAATACCGAATTGTGGGGACACGTGTTTCATTCTACGTTCAAAAATGGGGACTTATGGATTAAGATGTTTACTACTTAAAAACATAATCTAATTTTTACAAACGCATTGGAACTTTGTAAAGGATATCTATTGAACACGTATTAAATACATTATGATTATTCTTCTGATCGACATTATATCCTAAATTAAAATATCAAAGTTAAGCTACAACGATTAATATATTTTACGTAGTTTAGGAAACTAATGAATCATTAAATTAATTTCTGTGAAACAATTAGCAAAGATCATTATACTAAAGCAAATTATTTTTGTTAAGTTTTGATAAATAACAGTAATAAATTATAGGCATTGCAGATGAATGAGTATTCACGTATAAAATAGGTATTAAAATTATTGTTTAAAACAATTTTTAGAATAATAAACTAAAATTTTTATTTAATAACGTCATAAACTAAAATTATTAATGAAAACTTGTTAATAAATTAAACATATCAAAATTTTTACACTCAGTTTTTTTATATACTTAAATTTTACAAAGATATCCTTTTAATAAATGCATAAACTAAAACAATTTTTACAATAATAAACTAAAATTTTTATTTAATAAAGTCATAAACTGAAATTATTAATGAAAACCTGTTAATAAATTAAACTGATTACTCTAAAAGATAGCTAATCACAACATATATCAGAAAAAATATAAGCAATTATAATACCTGAAAAATACCGGACAACACTCTTGTTGCATGCGGACAAAACATCGGTCAGCTCGGCTAAAGAATTCTTAGGTATCCGTTGCAGGAGAACTTACCTACGCCCAACCTACAAACTCTACAAATTTAACGGCAACTGATTTTCTCTTATCAGGTATCACAGATCAGATAAGAGATAAGGAAGTGACATGCGCAGAAGACACGTGATAGTGACGTGTGCAAATCTGTGTTGATTGAATATCCGGTAGGTTTCTGGCAGGATGTACTATTTGCAATTAGGGGCAACTCTTAGTAACAGGCTAAGACAAGTTAGATGATGCAATATCTACTGGGTTGAGAAAGTTTTAAGGTAGAGGGCGCTTGGGTAATCACGTGATTTTTTTTTAAAGAACCAGTAAAGACATTTTAGTTAGATAAAATGGCCAGGTGTGTGTTGCGAGACTCCCTTTGCACTGTGTGCGCCTATACTTAAGACGTGTGTTTTAATTGATTTTTCGCCGAGTTTCAAAAATGTCTTTGCTTGAATCAATTGAAAATAACTTTAACATTCAATACACTCCCGAGTTTTATACTCAAAGTGATGCGGATGTGTTGCTGCAAGAAATAATACAATTGCCTTTAGATGTAAAGCCTTTGCAAAGCATTGAAAAGAAAATTTCCCCCGAGTTTTATACTGAAAGTGATGTTGATGTATTACAGCAAGAATTGTTTCAATTACCCCTGCAAAGTAGTGAAAAGAAAATTTCCTTGACTCGTAAAGTAATTACTTTTGCTGATGAAGGAATCAATTACAGTTTACCTGGAGCAACAGTCTCTGTTTACTCTTGGATACCCATTTTGCAAAAAATACGTGAAGATCTACAGAAAGTGACATATTATGAATTTAATATGGTGCAAGTGAACTTTGGCTCTGAAGAACAACCTAAAATTGAAGACGGCAACTACGAAGATTTTAATCTAGACCTATCATCAGGTGTATGCATTCTAAGTTTTGGATCTAAACGAACTTTGGATTTTAAACCAGCGAACTGTGAAACCGCTACCATTAAATTAGAACATGGCTCAATGTGTAAGATATATCCCCCAACCAACAAACTTTTAACGCATGGTATTCCTTCTGAACCTTATGTGACAGACCCGCACATTAACCTTACATTTGCCAAAATGTACATTTATGAGCCTTCCCTGAAAAGGGCAAAGTTGGACAATTGGACGGACGATCTTTACCATAGCTTATATGCTTCTGTAAATAGTACATGGCACTTGGAAAGACTTATCTACGTTTCACTTCACGATGAAAGAACTGACTTGAAGATCCATATTAGACAATTTATTCAGAATGCCCAATTAGACTATATACCAACCGGTCAGGGAGTCGTGATGAACCCTTCCACATGGATCGAATTTATTGTAAAACTATTAGATTTTAATATAGGTCATAGCAATAGCTCTTTTATTTGTAATAATCAATTATCTGTATTTAATGATGATGGAAAATGCATCTTACAACAAATTTACAAAACCGGAGATTCATTTACGTTAAATCCAATTTCCTTAACACTTTTAAATGATCAAGTAAAAAAACTTTGCGAAATGAGAAATGAAATATTGGAATGCATTTTAAAAACGCTATATACGACGACCCTGCCTCATTTAATTTTAAAATTAAAGCCGCAAAAATGTAACCGCGAACCCCATTGTAATTACGATGAAGCTAAACAACAATTAATGGATATAGTACATCAGGAAATTTTTAAAAACATAGGCCGGGTTCAAGATCATTCTTCGCATAGGATACATGCCTGTTCGAATAGATCGCATATTGATGAGCGAGAGGGTCTTATAAGTAGTAAAGCATGGTTTACGGTTGACATGCCGTATATTGCAAGAGAGATATGCGAGAAAAAATGCACTTGTCATTATGACGGAGAATTTTTTTCAAACATTTTCATTGAAGACTATATGAAGTATCTTCAAAATGAGCTATTTAATTCATTTTTTCAACCGTTTTCAGATTTTGCGAATTCCAAGGATGACAAAACATGTGTAATTATGTGATGTTATTGGTGTATAACTAGTATTGCGATTGTAAAAAATATATTAAAACCATTGTGATTATGTAGAAAAAGTTTGCTTGCTTCTACAACAGTAAGATTTTACTGATTTGTGCATGATTAATTGTGGATTACACTTTGAAAAGTTATTATTTTCTTAATTGTGTAAATAGTTTGTGTAATTTAAAATATGTTTTTGTAAATAAATAAGTTTAAACATGAAAACTTTTCTGTGTTTTCTTTATGTGTATGTGCGTGTTGATTACTTGCAAAATAAAAATCTATTAAATAAAAAGTGATAAAGTTAGCATACTTGGTCACGATTAAGGTTCTCGTTTTATACTTATCTTGTATACACTACAAGGTAGAAAGTTAGAAATTTAACAAAATTTATTGAAGCATGTACTATGGAAACATTAATCTACTACATAGAATTAAAATGTTTTGATTAAAATCATAAACTTAAGTGTGATAGGTAAATTGTGTTACATGAGAATTCCCAAAGTACTAATTTTTTATAAAATGAACTTAGCTAAAAAAGTTAGTTTCCATAATTTTATAACTTAATCGATTTTACAGGTTTTTCAAAAATAAAGTTAAGTGAGATAAAGAAACTTAGTATTTTTAAATAAAGATTTTTTAGGTGTTCTTTAATGTAAAGATCTTACCATATTTTACTTGAAGTAACAGAATATTTAAAATCATACACTATGTTTTTAAAACATTAGAGTATTACCATGGCATATTTTTATAATTTTTATTAAGTAATGAGCTTGAATATTTTTATGAGAAATATCAACTAAGTGCACATGTTACACATTTTACTGATTGAGATGGTTATGCTTACAAATTTTAAATAAATATGCTCTTACTTTTATACATGTTACTTGTTCAAACTAAGTATACTTTTGATTTGTATACGTTTATGAGTTCTCATAAGTTATGAAATTATTTCTCGAAAGGAACTTAGCTATTAGAACTTTGTAAATTTCGTAGAAGTAGTATGCTTAACATGTTTTTGATAAAATAGATTTAAATGTGGTACAGAAATGATCAGCTATTTTAGCATAGATGTATAAACTTATCTTTATGTAAACCTTAACTAATTAAAAGTAATATTATTTATGTCTGTACAAAGTGAGGGACTTAGGCTATTTTTCAGAATTATCAAGTAAAGGGTTTTACAAAATACTTAGTAAACTGCATTAATAGATTGTAAGGTGTAATTTTTTTTTTTTTTTAGAAGTTTTGCACATTGGTATATTTTATGTTCTGATAAGTCGTTGAATATGTTCTTGAAATAAACTAACATATCTGTACTTTGAAAATTTTATAGAAGTGACGAACTTTGGTATTTTTAGAATGTTACGAACTTGATACATTTTTTCTGAAGTGCTAGATATGTGAAATTGTCTTTTTAGAAACATTGAATTATTCATATTAGTGCATTTCAGTTACTCTTTCAAGATAACGGACTTAGAATTTTTTACAAATAGCAAGCTAGTAACTTGCTAAACATGCTTCTTGCAAATATTTTTAAATACCGTTCTTAAAAATCACAGTGTCTACTTAATTTATTATATTTTAATTTGTTTATTTCTTTTAGTAGTTACAACTTTGATAATTTTTAAGAACGGTATTTAAAAATATTTGCAAGAAGCATGTTTAGCAAGTTACTAGCTTGCTATTTGTAAAAAATTCTAAGTTTGTATTGTAAAAAATTCTAAGTTTGTAAAAAATTCTAAATTTACAAAGTTCTAATAGCTAAGTTCCTTTCGAGAAATAATTTCATAACTTATGAGAACTCATAAACGTATACAAATCAAAAGTATACTTAGTTTGAACAAGTAACATGTATAAAAGTAAGAGCATATTTATTTAAAATTTATAAGCATAACCATCTCAATCAGTAAAATGTGTAACATGTGCACTTAGTTGATATTTCTCATAAAAATATTCAAGCCCATTACTTAATAAAAATTATAAAAATATGCCATGGTAATACTCTAATGTTTTAAAAACATAGTGTATGATTTTAAATATTCTGTTACTTCAAGTAAAATATGGTAAGATCTTTACATTAAAGAACACCTAAAAAATCTTTATTTAAAAATACTAAGTTTCTTTATCTCACTTAACTTTATTTTTGAAAAACCTGTAAAATCGATTAAGTTATAAAATTATGGAAACTAACTTTTTTAGCTAAGTTCATTTTATAAAAAATTAGTACTTTGGGAATTCTCATGTAACACAATTTACCTATCACACTTAAGTTTATGATTTTAATCAAAAACATTTTAATTCTATGTAGTAGATTAATGTTTCCATAGTACATGCTTCAATAAATTTTGTTAAATTTCTAACTTTCTACCTTGTAGTGTATAAAAGATAAGTATAAAACGAGAACCTTAAATCGTGACCAAGTATGCTAACTTTATCACTTTTTATTTAATAGATTTTTATTTTGCAAGTAATCAACACGCACATACACATAAAGAAAACACAGAAAAGTTTTCATGTTTAAACTTATTTATTTACAAAAACATATTTTAAATTACACAAACTATTTACACAATTAAGAAAATAATAACTTTTCAAAGTGTAATCCACAATTAATCATGCACAAATCAGTAAAATCTTACTGTTGTAGAAGCAAGCACACTTTTTCTACATAATCACAATGGTTTTAATATATTTTTTACAATCGCAATACTAGTTATACACCAATAACATCACATAATTACACATGTTTTGTCATCCTTGGAATTCGCAAAATCTGAAAACGGTTGAAAAAATGAATTAAATAGCTCATTTTGAAGATACTTCATATAGTCTTCAATGAAAATGTTTGAAAAAAATTCTCTGTCATAATGACAAGTGCATTTTTTCTCGCATATCTCTCTTGCAATATACGGCATGTCAACCGTAAACCATGCTTTACTACTTATAAGACCCTCTCGCTCATCAATATGCGATCTATTCGAACAGGCATGTATCCTATGCGAAGAATGATCTTGAACCCGGCCTATGTTTTTAAAAATTTCCTGATGTACTATATCCATTAATTGTTGTTTAGCTTCATCGTAATTACAATGGGGTTCGCGGTTACATTTTTGCGGCTTTAATTTTAAAATTAAATGAGGCAGGGTCGTCGTATATAGCGTTTTTAAAATGCATTCCAATATTTCATTTCTCATTTCGCAAAGTTTTTTTACTTGATCATTTAAAAGTGTTAAGGAAATTGGATTTAACGTGAATGAATCTCCGGTTTTGTAAATTTGTTGTAAGATGCATTTTCCATCATCATTAAATACAGATAATTGATTATTACAAATAAAAGAGCTATTGCTATGACCTATATTAAAATCTAATAGTTTTACAATAAATTCGATCCATGTGGAAGGGTTCATCACGACTCCCTGACCGGTTGGTATATAGTCTAATTGGGCATTCTGAATAAATTGTCTAATATGGATCTTCAAGTCAGTTCTTTCATCGTGAAGTGAAACGTAGATAAGTCTTTCCAAGTGCCATGTACTATTTACAGAAGCATATAAGCTATGGTAAAGATCGTCCGTCCAATTGTCCAACTTTGCCCTTTTCGGGGAAGGCTCATAAATGTACATTTTGGCAAATGTAAGGTTAATGTGCGGGTCTGTCACATAAGGTTCAGAAGGAATACCATGCGTTAAAAGTTTGTTGGTTGGGGGATATATCTTACACATTGAGCCATGTTCTAATTTAATGGCAGCGGTTTCACAGTTCGCTGGTTTAAAATCCAAAGTTCGTTTAGATCCAAAACTTAGAATGCATACACCTGATGATAGGTCTAGATTAAAATCTTCGTAGTTGCCGTCTTCAATTTTAGGTTGTTCTTCAGAGCCAAAGTTCACTTGCACCATATTAAATTCATAATTTGTCCCTTTCTGTAGATCTTCACGTATTTTTTGCAAAATGGGTATCCAAGAGTAAACAGAGACTGTTGCTCCAGGTAAACTGTAATTGATTCCTTCATCAGCAAAAGTAATTACTTTACGGGTCGAGGAAATTTTCTTTTCACTACTTTGCAGGGGTAATTGAAACAATTCTTGCTGTAATACATCAACATCACTTTCAGTATAAAACTCGGGGGAAATTTTCTTTTCAATGCTTTGCAAAGGCTTTACATCTAAAGGCAATTGTATTATTTCTTGCAGCAACACATCCGCATCACTTTGAGTATAAAACTCGGGAGTGTATTGAATGTTAAAGTTATTTTCAATTGATTCAAGCAAAGACATTTTTGAAACTCGGCGAAAAATCAATTAAAACACTCTTAAGTATAGGCGCACACAGTGCAAAGGGAGTCTCGCAACACACACCTGGCCATTTTATCTAACTAAAATGTCTTTACTGGTTCTTTAAAAAAAAATCACGTGATTACCCAAGCGCCCTCTACCTTAAAACTTTCTCAACCCAGTAGATATTGCATCATCTAACTTGTCTTAGCCTGTTACTAAGAGTTGCCCCTAATTGCAAATAGTACATCCTGCCAGAAACCTACCGGATATTCAATCAACACAGATTTGCACACGTCACTATCACGTGTCTTCTGCGCATGTCACTTCCTTATCTCTTATCTGATCTGTGATACCTGATAAGAGAAAATCAGTTGCCGTTAAATTTGTAGAGTTTGTAGGTTGGGCGTAGGTAAGTTCTCCTGCAACGGATACCTAAGAATTCTTTAGCCGAGCTGACCGATGTTTTGTCCGCATGCAACAAGAGTGTTGTCCGGTATTTTTCAGGTATTATAATTGCTTATATTTTTTCTGATATATGTTGTGATTAGCTATCTTTTAGAGTAATCAGTTTAATTTATTAACAGGTTTTCATTAATAATTTCAGTTTATGACTTTATTAAATAAAAATTTTAGTTTATTATTGTAAAAATTGTTTTAGTTTATGCATTTATTAAAAGGATATCTTTGTAAAATTTAAGTATATAAAAAAACTGAGTGTAAAAATTTTGATATGTTTAATTTATTAACAAGTTTTCATTAATAATTTTAGTTTATGACGTTATTAAATAAAAATTTTAGTTTATTATTCTAAAAATTGTTTTAAACAATAAATTTAATACCTATTTTATACGTGAATACTCATTCATCTGCAATGCCTATAATTTATTACTGTTATTTATCAAAATTTAACAAAAATAATTTGCTTCAGTATAATGATCTTTGCTAATTGTTTCAAAGAAATTAATTTAATGATTCATTATTTTCCTAAACTACGTAAAATATATTAATCGTTGTAGCTTAACTTTGATATTTTAATTTAGGATATAATGTCGATCAGAAGAATAATCATAATGTATTTAATACGTGTTCAATAGATATCCTTTACAAAGTTCCAATGCGTTTGTAAAAATTAGATTATGTTTTTAAGTAGTAAACATCTTAATCCATAAGTCCCCATTTTTGAACGTAGAATGAAACACGTGTCCCCACAATTCGGTATTCCCCTAGCACCCTCCCTGGTTTTATCTTATCGGCAAACTGGCCTACTGTTATTTAGCCGGCTCTGTAGAGCCTCAAGGCACTTTCTTATCTCTAAATTTCTTATCAGCTGTACTAGGGATATGCACGTGGATTTTACTTCAATCATTCTTTTGTTAATTATGTGAGTATTTTTATTATTATTATTATTTCGCGTGTACAAGTACAGGGTAAGTATAATATTTTCTATTATTTTAGTTACATATAAGTTGATACCGTAATTCTAATTGAAAATAATTATGTGGTTCTTATAGTTGCACTTTTGATGTGTTGTACTTTTAAGTGTGATTTTTTTTTTGGTTACTGTTAATGTATGTTTTTCTGTATTTTGGTGTTTTGCGAAATTTTAAGTGGGTAATCCAGTGTAATTAATATTAATAGCATTATCGGTAGAAGTACTTTATGCAGTTTGTATAAAAAAACTGGGGTTTGAGGGCTTTCTCCTAATAGAAAATAAGGCATGCATGGTATTTGTATTTCAGTAAATTCTAACTAAGATTAAATTTTCGCTTGCTAACTAATTTTATCCTACATAAAATAGTATTGTGAATCTGGTAAATTGTTATAAGAAAAAAAATTACTTTTAAAGCGTTTAATATCTTCAAATGTGTTTTGTTTTTAGTGTCAAAATAATATACCTATTTCAGCATATAAGGATAAAAATTAATGAAAATGTGCTAGTTGGACCGGGAATTAGGGATAATGTATTTTAAATCATTTCTCTATGTTCCGGTCTTGCTAGCCGTATAGATGGTGGTACTTTGTCCAAGACTAGAAGATTTAGAACGATGTCCCTTCACGTAAGTAAAAACCTTGTATTTTTTAGTTTAAGTAATGATTTGTGATTTAAACTATCTAAGTATTGAAAGATATTTATGTACATGCAGTATAAAACTGTGCTAAAACGGATCTTCAATTTTTATTTCCAATAGTTCAACTTTCTAACAATAGTACTATCTAGTCTAAAAGTTTATGCTAGTTATGCTCACCTTTCTATAAAATATGCTAAGTGCATACCACTCAAAAGCTTGATACATGTATAAAATTATGCTTTCATAGTCAAACTGAAATGAGTGTTGCACATAAACAATCTAACTCGTATCGTTTTGAAATTCTATAAATCAAGTTACTCTACTTGGGATATACAGTAAAAAAGTTTTGTGGGATTACTAAAAATGTAATTTTTTCTCTAATTGATCTATAGAAAATATAAGCTAGTATAATCGCTGTCTAAAATCTATCAAAAATGTGTTGGTAAGAAAAAATGTTTAGATAAATACTTTGTTTGTTTGTGTTTTAAGGCAAACCTGCACGCGGGGGTATCTGTCTAGGATGAGGGGTGCCTTGGTAGGAGGACTTTCTAAGGGGATCTAACGCGTATTCACACATTTCGTATATCAAAACTTGAGTTTTGGGGGATATATGGCTAAAGTGGTTTTCTCGCAATAGAATATAAGACTATATCCAAATCATTATTTGTAAAATCTGTAGGTACTAAAATCTTTCTATGGTATAATTTTCTCACTTGCCTAACAGTAGATTAAATTTGTAGAAAATGTATGGGTATCCTACTTTAATGTTAAACGGCTACTTAACAAAAATACGGTATACAAAAAATTAAAACTCTTGATTAAAATTTTTTTTCTTGATAAATTAAAAACACTTGATTAACATTTTTTCTTGATAAATTAAAAACGTTTGATTTAAAAAATTAATTAACTCTTGATTTAAAAAGAAATATTTGTTGTAAATAATTTAACTTAAAATTAATACTTGGTTTAAAAAAAAATTAACTCGTGATTAAAAAAAATATTTAGTAAAATTATATAACTTAAAATTAAAACTTGGTAAAAAAAAATAAAATAAATTTAGAAATGTATTTGTTGTAACATTATTTAACTTAAAATTAAAACTTGGGTAAAAATCTCTTAAGAAAAAAATGTTCAGATAAAAAAGTTCATACACTATCTAAATCATTATTTGTAAAAACTATAGGTACTAAAATCGTTCTATGGTATAATTTTCTCACTTCCCTAACAGTAGAAGAAATTTGTAGAAAATGTATGGGTATCCTAAACCCTACTTTAATATTCTAGTAAACTGTTACTTATTAAATATATGCTATAATCAGTATACAAAAATTAGCTAAACATTAGAAGTATGTATTAAGCAACATTTATTCAATTTGCATTGGTTCTATTACTAAATGGTAAAGAAAAATAAACTTCGAAAAATTAATCAAAGTCCCAATTCATTTTCAAAACTAAAGTATAACACAATACACCTACAATTTTATACCTGAAGGATTCTCGGCCTAATGGACAACAATCATTAGCCTATGAATTCTTTTGTAGGTTGCGCGTTCAAATTTGAAAAATTTTTTCCAAGTCCCCTTATTTCAAAAATATGTCACAATCTGAAAAAAATTTCAAGTCCCCTTATCTGAAAAAAAAGGAAAAAAAATTCTTATCAACCCTTCGAACATCCGGTCTTAGCATCCGCTCCCCATCCGATCTCAACATCCGGTCCGACCACGCCCCCCTTCCCTGCTCAGCCTAGGGAAAGCATCCGAACGGATCCGCAGAATTAACATGGGATCCGCATGGGGTGAACTGTCCTTTTACCACTACTAGTACATCTTAAGCAGTTTCACTTTTCACAGAGGACGATTTCTCGTGTATTTTTATTCTACAGTTTTATTTCATTTTTTTTCTTCCGACTGGATTTATTTTGAGTTATTTTTTAAAAGAGCTTTCAAATGCAGCTCATTAGCCTGGATGGGATTTTCGGACATAAAATTCATCCATTTTACTGTTTGTATGATCGCTGCAGTATTCTGAGCAAAATAATGCGTAGCCAACTCTAGCAGGTCTTTCAAACCGTACGTCAGTGCAAGACTCACGACATCTGAAAACGTGTCAACCGACAACGTTTTCTGGATGAAATGGAAGCACGCAGACTTCAGCTCATCCACCTGGTATTTGTCGGCTATCGTGTACAGTCCGAAGACCGTGTCGGTGGTCAGTTCGTCCACCCTCCCGCTGTACACGTAGCGGACGAATTCCCTGAAGGTTCCAGGCTCGCAGTCGTCGATGGACACGCATCCCGTCCTCTTCTCCTTCATTTCGGATCTCAGCATGGATCTGAAGACGGGCGTGCGGGCTCCAAGAATGTTCCTGTGCAGGTGGAACTCCTCACCCTGCACCTTGACGGTGAAGTCACTCTCCTCACCACTCAGCATCAGGTCATTGAGATCATCAGACAGTTTTTTGT
>JAWZYV010003215.1:0-14089 GCA_038373885.1 Cheiracanthium punctorium | reverse complement strand
GTTTGGGTAATTATCACATGCAGATCCATACATCTACATATGCGGACATCGAACCGTGCAGGAGAAAACTGGGTCAGGGAAAGAGTTCGAAAGTTTCATAGTTTTTATATTTCCCAACAAAGTCGAAATCCGACGTAGAGAAGGGATATAGTTCCTGTGATTCGTGTTCCTCCCGTAAGACTCGCACTCACGGAAAAACTCCATAAGTACAGTGTAGGAGCACCGTTTCGAGAGAATCGCCCTCGATGTGCTAGGTCCTTTACCTCGCACGGCAAATGGCAACAAGCATATACTCGTTGTCATGGATTATTTCAATAAGTGGATAGAAGCCTACGCAATTCCCCACCGTAGAGACGACCACCGCAGCAGAAGTCGTATTGCAGAACTGGATCTGCCGATTCGGAGTCCCCCTCCTCATTCTCTCCGACCAAGGGGCAAATTTCAACTCTGCAGTCTTCACAGGACTCTGCGAGATGCTCGGCATGAAAAAGACCATAACTACACCTCTACACCTACAATCCGATGGCATGGTGGAACGATTTAACAAGACCATCCTGAACCACCTGTCCCTGTTTGTATTCCGAAATCAACAAGACTGGGATCAGAAATTACCATTATGACTTTTGGCGTACCGGAGCGCAACTCACGAAAGTACCAGCTACACTCCAGCACAAATTGTGTTCGGACGGGGGCTGCGACTACCCTGCGACCAGCTCTTTGGCCGATCGCCGGACGCGCCTTTTTCACCTGAGCAGTATCTGGACGACCTGCAGGTGCGGTTAGAAGACGTTCACCGGTTTGATAGAGAGAGGATCGACATCGCAACGGAACGCATGAAGACCCGTTATGATGCCAAGGGAATCTATCGGGCATTCACCGAAGGCGACCGAGTATGGTACTGGAATCCTGTACGTCGGAAAGGACTCTCCCTGAAACTTCAAACATGTTGGGAAGGGTCATACAATGTGTTAAAACACATAAACGACGTCGTGGTCAGGATACAGCGGACTCCATCAAGTACGCCCAAAGTGGTGCACTGCAATCATTTAGCACCTTATTACTGTGATGAATAGTTTCCTCGTTTCTTCAGGATAGCACTGTCTGGGACGTGCAGTCTTTAAGGAGGAGGCAGTGCTATGAATTTTACTGTAAATAATGTAAATAAGATGTAAATTGTATGTAAATAGTGTAAATAATATTAATTATATGTGATAAAATATCTCCTTTCACCAGGATCGCGAAAGTTTAGGAAAATTGCAAATTATTAGCGGAATTTCGTCAAAATTAATTAATTTGGTTAGCTTGGTGAGTTGGCCGCATGGTAAGGTAGCCAACGGTGCCAGTTGCAAGTAAAAATCTGCACCGGAAGCCTGAGAATTAGCGTAGAAAACAATCTAATATTCGGGAATCTTCAGAAACGTCTAGTTACCGCGCGGTTTCTTTCCCTCCCCGGTAATTAACACAGACCGGTGGTTATAAAAGGGGAACCTGTTCGAGCGAGCTGCTTCGTTTTCGCGGGACCGGCGAAAAGTGATTCTTACGCTTGTTTATTTACATCTGAGCTAATTGTTTTTATTGGTTACTTCTGGACTGCTCTGGATGTGTTGAGCAGTCTGTGAATATTATTTTAATTAGTTATACAACTGTGTAAAATAAAGCTCATTCTTTATTTACCCCCAACCGTATCGCTCGAGTGAATTTTGTAACAAGGTATACAAACGGTTAACGTTATTTTAGTGTTTAGTAGCTTCTCTAAGCCTGAGATAGTTATACTGATAATTCGTGACTCTAAGGTAGAAAAACTTGCTGACATTGTTACGCCATTTCTGAGAGTTGAAATTTTAATTGATATATGCTAGAAAATTCGAGGATGATTATAGAGTTGAAGTTTCGTCCATTTATAAGCATCTGACAGAATATTATTCATTTTCAGTACTTAATACATCATCTTTAGTACTCCATCTACCCCGGATTTTTAAATAATTTTTATGAAATCTGCTTGATCCCCACTGTCACTTTTTAGCTAAGAATAAAAAGCAAATAAAATTTGCATGAAGAGGCCTTATAGATTTGGGTATAACGTAAAGGATGTCTGTTGTTCCGAATTTTATTCTCGTAAAACGTAACTTTGTCACCTCACTTGTTAACAATTAATTTCGAATTTGTGCTTTCATACGTTGCCTTCTGCTGCTTATTACTTTCTGCACCAAGCTATTTCTCAACGCTTTCCCATTTACAGATTTAGTAGAATCAGGTAACCGACAGGGCTTCATCCGGCACTAAGCGTTTCCATTTCTTAGAGGCAAATTGACATTATTATTTTTGTTTTTTTGTTTTTTTTCAGTGTGAAGTGTGTAATTAATCAGAGTATAATCTATTAAATGTGCATTTATGCTCATGCAAAACAAAGTACAGATATATTTTGAAAAGTGTGGGGCATAGTTCTGAGAGTGTCGAAAAACGGTTAAGACGCCATAAAAATCTGGAAGGGAATTCTTACGGTCGACGAGATAGTCAAGAAATAAAAGAAACAAAACCGAAACTAGACACTAATGAGGATACAGAGAAGGGAAAAAAGAAATATGTTATTTATGTTACCATTACCTTGTAAAAGATGAACTGAGATAAAACCCGTATATGAAGACGACTTAGATCCAAGGTTTTTCGAAGCAATATCCTGCTGTAATTTAATCTAGTCATGAGCGTGCGTCGTTAATGAGCATTTCGATAGCTCACATGTTAGCAATTCTTTTTCTTCACGTCTTTAATACTGACATAAGAATACACGTGTTCTTTAACCTACATACATTGACAATCTGTAACCGCTTCCTTCTCGCTCCCGCCAAAATCACGGGCTCCTTCTATTTCTCGTGCCCGTGAAATTTACGGGCAATACTGTTCAAAAGTTTTGCTCTAGAAAGATTAGACTATTTCAATTCTTACGCACAGAATTTTTTTATACCTCATTTTACATAACAGATGACAATACCAGACTATTTTTAACTTAAATGGAGATAGCTTATTTTCAAATAGGTTCTAGAAAGCACTATACAAATGCGTGTATTTGTGATATGCATTTTGCAGTTTTAGCTCACTTTTTTACTTACGTTCAAAGAAACCTTTACAAATATTTATTTATTTTACGAAGCAAGTTTAAAAAAATTCTCCTTTAATGTTTAAAACATATATTTTTAATTATTCTCTGCTTATTGGAAAACATACATGTCACAACAACCCTAAGCGTTGGCTTTTCCTAGAAATGTAACTATTTTTTTTTTTTTTACTTTCGTGCTAAAAAGATGTCCGAAACTTTAAAATGAATACATACATATATTGTACAGCTGCGGAAAAAAAAAGTCCCACTTGCTCTTTATTTCGCCGTCGTTCGTCGTACAGTAAAGTTATAGATACCATTCGTTTGCAAATAACGAGTACTTTAATTTACTATCAATTTAATTTGCATCAGGGGCCGTCTTCATATTTAATTCTGCATCAAAGGCGAAAAGTTAGGAACCTACAAATAGCGTTTTTCAAATTGAAAAACGCTATTTGTAGGTTCCTAACTTTTCGCTTTTCATTAATTTCGCTCGCGAGAGTTAAAAGAAATTAATATTATTTTCAAGGAAAATATTGTTTCCATCGCTCTTAAGTTTTTTGTACTGAGAATATCAAGGGTAGAATAAAATATTTAGTCTGTGGTCCAAATGACCCGTGAGTTCATAACTTCCTTGGTTCGTACACATGATTTAAGGGAAAAATGCAAAATGACTGCTCTCAATTTTGAAAATCTTTGTAATTTTGAAATTGTTATTGAGTATTTCCGTTGATGGTTCTATTAGAGAGGTAAAATGTTGGCAGGAGTTAGAGGCTGCTCTCTGCTCTTCTGACTACAAGCTTGAATATTACTCAGCTATGGTCGAACTTGAAGAATGATTTCCTCATAGAAAATTTATTTGTTTGAATTTCATGTAAAAAACGCAATTACTTTTTTGCCGACCCAATATTATCACTGTGTTTGTTATTTCACTTTCTTCATTTAATACTATCGTCTGCAATGTGCAATATTCTTAAGACTTTTGGCGGTATTTTAATTTATAGTTAGATGAAAATTTAGACAGAAAAACGTGATTTTGAATTTTTGATAAAGCATGGGGAAGTCCAAAGACCTAATGTTTCCAATATTAAAAAAGGTCACATTCACGCCTGGAAAGTTGAGGATGTTAGTTTTTCAGAAATAGGAGGTAGTATTAGAAGACATACATCTACTGCATCTAATTCTATCGCTGGAAAATATTTTATTTGGGGGAATATGGTAGCGGACGCAACAATACACGCTTTATAGAATCCCTATCAAATTGTAAAAATCTCTAATTTATTTGCTTCAAAATTTGATATTTTTAATACTGGTATCTTTTACTGTGTTTTTGCACAAAATAAATCTAATTTACGTTTATTTTATGCAATTTCCAAAAAATTTTCACTTAATAAACTTATATACGGTCCCTTAACTTGTGAAAATAACACATTTTATTTAATATAAATGAAACTACTGAACGTAAAAATTTGAAATTTTGCACAGCCATGCAATATTAATTTCTGCATCTATTTCCATCGAAATTTGGCTAGGTCGCTATTCATAATTTTTTTGAATATTAATTTAATAATTCATAATTCATATTAATAATTTATTAAAAATCATAATAACTTTAAATTATGTTTGGGTCGTTTAATTCTAATAGTACAAATAAAAATCAGCTTCTTACCACCAATATTAAATGAGATATGAATTGAAGTATGAAAAAATATTTTAACATAGGGGGAGGGGGATTTTGGGTGCTCATAACTCACTCATTTTCTGTCCAAATTTATTGAAAATTGGTGTCCGGGGTTAAAATGAGCTAAATTTTTGAAATATGAAGTGAAATCTAGGGGTTGCTATTGAGAAAAAAAGTTGGCGCGAATTTTAATATGTAGATGGCCCCTTATACAATTTTTATGCATAGCAAATTAAAGTGTACGTCAATCGTAAACGATTGGTATCTGTAACTTTGCGGTACGACGAACGACGGCCGAAAAAAGTACAAGTGGGACTTTTTTTTTCCGCAGCTGTACATGCATTTATTTCTGTACAATTTTCTTGAATAAAAAAACAGGTATTTTTATGACCGTTTTTTTATAAACCCCTTACACGTCCTTTAGGGGGTTAAATAGATATCACAGAAATGAGCGAATTCTCATACAAACCGTATTAAGTTCTCATAATTATTCCGCTCTGTGAAGCTGTCAGGAGAAGTTATTCGGGAAATTTAACGTACGACTTTCCAATAGTTTTCCAATAAGAGATTAACCAAAAAAACCAGAGAGCATTTACACGAAAACCTGAGATCAATTTTAATGGCTCTAACCCCCCTTTTTTTCTCTATCGTTCTTTATATTGAATGAGAATGGATTCAGCCGGTAAATTTGAGTTTAAATCAGCTTATATTATATGAAAGTAAAAACGCAATCAATTTTTGAACAACAATTATATTTTGGATTGTCCCTTTTTGGATTGTCCTTAATTTGCCTCATGATACATGCGCAGTTTTTATTCACCACACTATAGATTGTGAAGGTTAACGAACTGTTTAGAACTATTCTTGTTCAAGAAGAAAAAAATACGAACTTTTGGCTGATATTAGTGAAATAAATTTATTTAAAATAATGGTACATTTTAGAAATTCCCATCCAGCATGACTGCAACTAAAACGAACATGAAAGCCTGTTCGAGAAGATTTACTTTGAATGGACTTTTGAATGGACTTTGAATTGACTTTTAGGATTCTGCAAAATACATAAGAGAAGGATACGAAATTGGGCATGTATGTTGTGAGGCTTGTGACGCAGATGCTCCATTGAAGAAGATTTTTCAAAAGGCTTAACCCGTAGAAGGTAACAAGCCAATATATTTTTTCAAAACAAGACAGATTCGCAAAATTCTCGCAGTAGAATGTGACGCATGCGAATATCAAAAAATCAATTTCACGACATATTGAATGCCACCCTCCAAGGCAGGTGGACGGATACCTTCCCCTTTTCATGTCCTTCTTAAAAAAAAAAAAATATCGATGAAATTCTTGTTTTAAAAAGTAAAATTAAAAAATATAAATCCATTATTTAGGTTCGATTTGTTTGTAATTAAAAACCTGTTAAAATGTAAAAAATTCTTTGGATTAAAAAAAAAAACTACTTACATTCCTGCATATAATAACTAAACAAAACCAAAAAAATATTTATCGCATTTATTACCTTAAAAATATAATTTAATAATTCTCACTCTTTTAAAAATTGAATGTTCTCCCTTTTTGTGCTCATTCCTTAGAAAAGAAAGCCTACGTTTTACAGTATGAGATGATAGAATGTTTATAAATTTTCTTCAAAATTTGTTTTCGTACACTGAAAAAAAATCTAGAAAGTAGTTGGTGGAACTAGAATTTGTGAATCTATGTTCTCCCTATGTTTAGATCTCTCCTCTATCCAATTTTTAGATATCTCTTCTATCCAATTTTTAAATCTCTCCTCTTTAATCTGGTGCTTGCACCCATATGAAAATATCTGTAAATCGCAAACTCACAAACGGTAATTCTAGTGCTCCAAAAGTCGAACGATAATTTCTCATTACACAAACTAGTCATTCTGCTGTGATTAGCTAGAATACTACGGGCTAGAAATTCTTGACCATTTCGTCTGTTAGTAGTGTGTTTCACTTGCACGCATAATTCTTGCAATCAATTTTTCTAGTTTTGGGACACAGAAAACAGCCATCTATTCGTTCTAGATGATAGCGGTATTTTTTTTCTCCGTGTAAAATTTTAATAATTATTAGTTTCCTGCTATACCATTATAATTATATTGTGAAATTGCTATTCGTTGTATATTACTAACACGTAAAGTGAATCAAAATTTAATTTTGACCTTGATTAAAAATAGCTATAGCCCGTTCATTTCCATGCCATTGACTGATGGGGGAAGCAAAATTCAACACAGACCATGAACCTTCACGCTGGTATATTTTGCAACGAAGAGGACTGATTAAAGAAAAAAAAAATAAATGCGTAATTTTTTTTTAGTTGTGTTTAAAATTCTCGAAAAAAAATTAGAATGTTCCACTGTAAACTGTACTATACACTCTTGTATCGAATGAATCTGCCTGAAGGAACTTCACACAGATATCGAGCTGCAAAGCCGGAAAATATGAAAAACATGTTTCTATTTTTTACTGGATATTTTATAATTCATGAACGCTTAGCGCTTTTCAGGCAATACATTGTACAACAATTCTTAAAGTAATTTGTCCATTCCATTTTTTTTAGTCTCTGATTTTATTCTTTTTAAAACTGTTCAAATGTCAGCATAATTTTTTAAAGAAAAGCCTTGAATAGATTGTAACATACTGTGATTTTAAATACAATGAAATGACACGTTAAAAAAAATTAATCCAAACGGAGCACTTTTGGAAAACGTTGAATGTTAGCCAACCGCATTCATAAACATCAATAGTTAGGATAAAACAATGAAAGTTCAACAACGCAAAAATGAACGACATTTCGTGGAAAAAAAGAATAATATGTTGCAAGTTTGTAAAATTGGTCATTTTTCTGTTCTTGGAGAAGTAACATGGTACTTCTTTAAAAGAGAAGAAAGAATATTTTCTTTTCAGAGTTGAGACTGCACTTGTTGATGATGTCACAACAAAGTGCATTTTGTTTGATATCTAATGCAATTTTATTTTTAAACGCATACTTAGAATATTTTAGGAGTACCGAGCTTTCAAAAATGTTCTTTGAACGAAGAACTAAAGTCAGGAATAGTTTTGAAGATAAGTAAATTGAATCAGACTCGCGTGAAAGTTCGGAATATTTCTTCACAAGCTGTATTATGCACTCTTAGAACCGCGAAAACCTTATTACAATATTAATTATAATAAAAAATTTTAAACACACATACTCACACAATCCAATCACTTTTTCAAAAATTTAGTTGGTGTAGATATCAAATTATTGTACATTTAAATATTTTTTTTTTCAGGATATCCCATGAATTTTTATAGATTTGCAAGAATGCACAGAAATGAAGAGACATTCTGATTTCTTCCGTGTTTTGGAAGTCTCTTGTTTATTTTCAAATAGGCTCAAAAGATTCACGATTTTTTCAAAGAACGCCTCTAAAGTGGAGAGAAATAGATATATTTAAAATTTATGATTCACAACGATGTTATTTAATTGCAGTACATTCCACTTTGAGCACCACCAGTGGCATAGTGCATTGTGCACTGAACTGGAAGACGGAAGGTGCGTGGCTCGAAACCAGGTCGCGTCCGCCTACCTAACCATTCGGAGTTTTCCGTGGTTTTCTGCGAAACTTAGCGTAAATACGGGTTAGGACCCCTTAGAAAGACCACCACGGAGAGCACTTCACCCACAGGCCTAGATCCCTCGTGTAGATAATTGGTCTTAATTCTACAACAACATTCCACTTTGAAGCCTGGTAAAATCAAATGGCCATTTTTTAAAAATGTAGGCTTAAGATTAAGTCTGAGAAATAACATATAGAAAAATCTGACTTTTTTCCTTTTTGTATACATTAAAAGGAAAAGAGAAGATTTTCTAAACCAAGCGTTATAAAAGATTTTACCAGCATAAAAAATCTTTACTTTTTCATAAAACTGTTAAATCCCAGTTTGTGATTACAAAAAGAAAAAAGAAATCCACGGCCATTCCGCGATATTATATTTACTTTTTTATTACCACCATGGCCGAGTGGATAAATCACTGAACATGGTAGATGGCCGAAGGGTGAAAGTCCATGGTTCGGGCGAGTCGTGCGGCTGTCGATCTAACGGTTTGGAGTTTTGGGCAGTTTTCTCCAGTTGTAACGTGGATACGTGTTAGAACCTTCTAAAATGTTCTCCGCCCAAGGCGCCTTTCCCTAGGAAGATGCCCCTCGTGTAGGCTTGCCATAACATAAAACAAACAAACATTCGTTATTTTTACTACCAATCTTGTTTGGGCAGCACGTCTTTACAATGTCTGCGTCAATTCAGAATCCCACCATATGTGAAATGTTTGCTGTTATACAAAAGGTGTGCACCCAGTGGATATTTATAATGAAATTCTTTCCGTCTACGGAAACGTTATGTATATTATCTGGATGCTTTGCCTATTTATTTTCTGAAAACCCCTCGTATATTACAGTACTTTGAAATTTTCTTCTTCTTTTAGTGTAGGGATTAAATTCTTTGACGGCATGCTCAAGAAACTTTTATCACCAAGGCACCTTTTTTCAATGAAATATTTATACAAAAATCGAGTGCTTTTTGGTGGTTCTTTTTAACCTTAAAAGAGTTTTGTTGAAAATAAAAGAAAAGGTAACGAGCAATTTTCTTACAAAAATTTTGTTTAGTTAACCACTTATGAAACCACTTTAGTTAACCATATTTGAAAATGTATTACTGTTGGACTAAAGATTTTTTTTTTTTTTTTTTTTTGAAAATCTTTTAAAGAATCGTGTAAAATTAGAATTTTTAAAAAAAAAAATAAAAGCAATGAGAAAATAACTTGCATAATTTTATTTAATGGATCAGTGAAACTTAAAAAAAAAATTTATTGGTTAGAAATATACAGCTAATCGAAGTTAGGTAGTGGAATTTCCATAAAAATCACAAGATTAATTTTTAAATAACAATTTGCAGTTTGGTGAAAAATATTTTATAACTATCATGTTAACTATAGTATGACCGGTTCATGAAAAAGAGTAACAAGCAATTTACGGTAACTTTATCACTATTTTAAGTATTTCACAAAAGACTCATCAAAATAATATTTTAACGCAACGTATTTATCTTAATAAAATAATATTTAATTAGGGTAGAAATGAAACTCTTTTTTTCCCCCTTGAATTTTATCACGTTTTTAGCTATTAAAGAGTCTCTGGTTATGCCAAGGATTTAAATATCTACTTCAAAATTTTCTGATTGCGTTAGCCCTTTGCACTCCAAATTATATTCCAAATTTTTTGCCAGCAATTTTCAACGCTTTTTATTTGAAATTTATTTCAACTAAAAAAATAGAGCAATTTAAAATTAACTGTACGAAGTTCAGATGTGAGGATCTTAGGTCGATAACGTGTGCGTGATATCTATTTGTTTGGACTTAAAAAATCGTCGAGTGAGACTCAGAAAAAGAGCAGCTGAGATAAGAACTGATGTCGAGTCACTCTCCACATAAGAGTGCAAAGAGTTAAAATCAGAGATTTTAACATGTAGGTCCAATTCTAATGCAGTCGAAAATTCTATCACAAATCGTAAACTGGATGTAGACACAGCTAAAAATCAGTTAATAATTTGAATGTATAAGAATGCAAAAGAATTCATAGAACGACGAATACATAAAAATGCAAAAGTTGGGCTTGCTACCTTTGTTTTTATTTAACCCTCTTATGTCCATTGTATCAAATATTCTACCATCCATTAAGCGCTACTTTTTTCTTTTTTTTTACAGGAAAAATGTTTTGAAATGTAATTTTGAAAACATAAAACTATAAATTGTACTTTTAATTAATAATATTAGTATTTGGATCCACGGATGCTAGCATTAATGGATGAAAAATATTAAAATATTTTAGAAGCAACATGTTTATACTCATTTGTTCTACTGTCAAGTACTTCTACTATTTTAATAATATTTAATATGAAGAAAAATTAATAATCGTCATTTATATGTATGCTTTTTAAATAATTTTTTTAAAAGTTTCATTTACAATGCTTAGAAGAGTTTTAAAAATCATAGTGCTACCAATGAAGAAACATATAAAAAATAACTTTTTGCTTAATTTTTAATTATATCTATATTATTTGACCTAAAATAACACAATTTCAATCCAATAATATTTTTTTTCTAGGGAACTTCTTATACTGGGAATAAGAGGGTTAACACAGTGGTAAAACTAATACGGATTTGCAAAACCAAAGAAATGACATGTCAGATGAAGGAGAAGGTTTTTCTGGTCTTATACTCCCTGTAATTAGCCCAATTTATTCCATATTACATACATAGCAATATCCACACCCAATGTTTTCTTCAATTGTTTTATAGTGGGAATATTCTTCTACGGCGTCGAGAAAATTCTCAGAATTCTGATATTTCATTTTTAGATGCTTCCAAGCTATCGCAGAAAGATATTTACAGTTACGGTTTCAGAATACTTTCGCAATATTTTAAGCACGAATGTTACAACATGTGTCTTCGTTAATAAAAAATTAGCTAAAACATATTTCTAACAGATATAGATTATAACTGATAATCGTCAAAGCTATGAAGTTGAGCACTAAACAATATACTCATTTTAAGGCAGTTATTACCATGAATTCGTCATAAGTATGGTGCTTTTTTTTCTTGAAGTAAAAAGATTTGCTTCCTGTTTAAGTGAAACCGGAATGTTTTGTCGAGAAAAGAACAATTAGTAAAACTTTTAATTAATAAGTTTTAAAAAAAGAAGCTGTAATTATTAAAGAAAGAAAATCTCGGAGGTATAGAATTTTTTTAAAATGGGTCATTACCTTAGAAATTTGAGTGTTGAAGCACTATTAGGGAGTTATGTCAGATTGCATTATGCTTTAGGAATCCGTGTATGTGTCATAAATTGCGCGCGACATGATATACGCATATTTTTCTAAGATATAATGAAATACCAGGTATAAATCTATCATAGAGGATCTCAATATATATATAACTTCAAATGCTGGATATAATAGATTTTTTTTTTTAAATTTGTCTTTATTATGTATAATTTTGGATGATAATGTTTTTTTTTTTTAAATTTTGGCTGAATTTTTATTTTTTATTTTTGTAACGATCCTTTATTTTTTTAAAATAATCTCTTCTAACATCTCAAAAAATAACTTTTCTAGCTATTACACTAATTTTTAAAGGATTTTCAACTGCTGCAATGATGTTACATAGTTCCAAGAACGCAGTTTCGATGATCGTTCCGATCTTCGCTTACGTACACGTGGGCGAACGACGTCGGTGCTGACGATGTATCCCACAATTATAAGGCAGTTCACCATTCATTCACAAGAAAACAATTATTTTAAAATGACATAATAGTTGCTGAAAGATAGAGCATTTATCAACAGTACATGTAGTTCTATACAACGTTCTTTACGGTATTGAAGTTAACAAAGTATTTACGAAGTTTTTTTTGTCAAAGTCTATGGTCGGCTGTTTGGATGATGAGTTGTGTTCGCGTCCGAGAGAATACTCGAGTGAGAGCATACCTGAGCAAACGTCAACCCTCTAATGTGCAGTGATCCCGCTCTGGGAACACCCAACTCTGACGTTTTGACTGTTGGCAGCCACGAAGAATAGATTGGATTTCTATTAAAATAGTTGCAGGGGACATAACTCCACGAGAATCCTTTACTTTTTAGCGCGTCATTCCCGTAAAAAAATTGTCACGATTCTTTTTAACAGCACTGACATCTGCTGAAAAACGGAAGAATGAGAGAACAGCTGGATACATTGCCCAATGCTGAAAAAAGGGCAGCCGTCGCCATCGCTAGACTTAACTACCAGCAAGATGGCGGACGATCGAAACGTTCATCGCGTGCCACCGATCCAGAGACCCTTTTTTGACGACAGCTGGCTGTGCGCGAGCACAGCCAGCTGTCGTCAAAAAAGGGTGCTTTTTTCAAAGTCGTTGCAAGTTATAGTATTGCTCAGTTAGAAAACTAACTAGGTGAATTAACTGAAATAAATTGGATTTCTTTACGGCAGTCATAAACGTGCGTTACGAGTTAAAAATTACGTGAGATTGATAAACTCTGCCAGAAAGTTAAAGTCATATTCGCAATTTGTGCGATTCTGAATAGTTCTTCGAGATTACAGAGTTTGAAAATTTTCACGCGATAAAAATGAAAATGTACTATTATATTTTACTGAACCATGGAGGAATTAAATATTTAAACTGAGCATTCTGCATTAATTGCTTTCGTTTTAGACATAATCTTACAATTATTTTAGTTAATTAAGGGTAAGATCAGATCTTGAATTTTAAAAATAGAAGATTTGTTATGATGAATATGGATTAAAGCACAATATTTAGTGTTAATGAATATTTCGGGTATATTAAATTAAAAGCGTTTGTCACTGTCATCATTTCACAAAGGGTACTTACTAAACGAAAAATAATCTTAAGTTAATATATCCCGTAGTAATTTCAACAAAAAGTATTACCAGAACGTACTCTCCCCTCCCCTCCCCCGTTTACCGATTCTTGTGATTTAAAATAACTAGGATATATACTCACACTTCATGGAGGAAATTTTGAATATTTTCAATTTTGACGCACAAGTACAATAATGTTTATGAAAGTAAAATAAGGATTATTCTTATTTTTCATAAAGCATAAATCTGTAAAATAAACCCCGAAGTAACCCCCCCCCCCCACACACACACACACATACAAAAAAAAAATAATGTAAAATGAAAGAAAATGTTTATTTTGTTCCAAACAGGGAACAGATTTCAGTTAACATTTTGCCAAAGGCAAAGATTTGAAAAGATTTTGTGATTCAACTTATAATTTTACGATTAAATATTTAATTTCAGGATGCTTCAAAAACACAACCCTTCAGGAAGTAAAACTGTCTTTATGCTGAGATATTTAATCCCGTATTACACAACTTTTGATTTTTTTTTTCACTAAATTTACTATGACACTGAAATCTGCAAAATAAATAAAATGAGAAAATAACACCCCTACTTATACTACTATTGCTACACAGCATTTCCAGAAAATTGTCGAATTGACGGTAGTCAAAATTGCCCTAAACATTTACAACGTCCCTTTTTACCTTTTTCAATGATGATAACTGTTAGAGAAAAACTCAAAAAATGGTCTTTACTAAGAAAGTTTAAAATGCGCAAACCCACTTTAATTGGCAATTTCTGTTCAGATTTCCTGATAAATATTCTAATACTTTTAAATGGGTTTTCAGATCGAGAAAATTTGCTTTGTGTACGTAATCTGATTTAAACTTCGCGAGTAT
>JAWZYV010003214.1:0-13700 GCA_038373885.1 Cheiracanthium punctorium | reverse complement strand
TCTTTATACTTAAGAAAATGTAAAGGTAAATTGATTAAATTAAAAGTTGAGTATTTTTAATAGATTTAACTCGATAATCAAACATTTCTTGTGATTGTCAGGTAGAAATCAATCCTTTAAAGTGTTTGAAACATAATTTTAGTAGATATTTCGATAGCAGGTGGAGAATTGGGGAGGTGGGGAGACGACTAGAAAATGGAGGCCCAGGGCACTTGCCTCGAATGCCCTACCGTAAATCAGCCCCTGGCCAAAGAGGAGTTTTCAAAAATCAATATGGGAAGAAACACTGGTCATCTTTTCAATATGAGACGGGACGGAACAAGTTAAACCTGAATTCTAGGTTAAAAATGAAAATTTAGATATTAAATCTGCGATAAAACACATAGCCATAATTATTGTCCCGTACTTGAAAATTATATGAACTCTTCAGGGCATTAAGTTATATTTATACGTTTTTAATTACTTATTCTTATTCTAAACTTAATTCAAAGACCGGCATTTGGTGGTTTTATCATTCAAGAATTTTTTTTTTTTTCGTATTTTTTTTTTAAGCAGATATTATTATTAGTATTAGGATTCATGATAATATTAACAACTATTAGATTGACATTTTTAAAAGCTTCAGAATTCACTAAATCTCCATTACAGTAAATTATTAGAATTTAAAATCGCGACAATGAAAGTCCGTTAGCTACTGCTTTTGACCCTCTCACTTCTCTAGGTGCTTTCAAAGTAATTATTTTCCAAGTAATTATTTTTATTTCCAAGTGGGGAGGGGGAGGGATAGCAAGAGGGGACTCTTTTGAGCACCAGAGAGAATGTGAGGGAACGTCCTCACACTCTCTCTGGTGAAAACTGTACAAGTGACTTGAGTACTTCTCAAGTGAAAACTGTACTCCCCCTCTTGGGGAGAAAAGCAATAAGCTTTAGGTCTACCATTGCCGATCTGTGGGAAGATAGGAAGTAAGTGTCCTATAGTGGTCACTCTTTAAATTTACTCATTAACGACATGGATAAGGCACTCTTAGAAGTTCTTTCTTTCTTTTTTAAAATGCGCCCCCCCCAAAAAAACCACTATTTTTTTTTTCAAAATTTCGGAAATGGGCCATATTACTAAAATATATGAAGGGACTATAAAACAATTTGTACTGTAAAATTAGGGGGTTATTTTTGATGTTTTACTTAGTGTTTATAATAATACTGAAACAGATAATTCTAACAGATGAGGCATTAAACTCACTTAAGCAGTTCCAAGTTCCAATGCTTTATTATAACTTGGTACAAAATCTTAAATTGCATGAATTCGTTAAGCAAGCTAATGCAGTCAAAAGACAACGATCTACCACGCTATAAAATTGAACTCTATAAAGATTTTTTTAAAGGATCTTCGATCGGATTGTCTTTTACTTAAAGCAATGCTCTTTGATGCAAGAAAACTGACCGGAAAGATGGATATGCCGGCTAACTTTGAGTTTAAGTAGCCACGTTACAGAGTCTGACGAGGTAATATTAATTTGATTACGAAGCACGAGATGTTTCGGTGAAAGATCCTAAATTAAAATCCAAGATAGAATTTCATTTTTTTACTGTAGAAAATGCGATTAATGCCTTGAAATGCAGATTTAATGTAATGAGTACTCGCAGCAATTATTTTTATTTTTTAAACAACATATACGATTTCAAATATACTTCTAAAAAAAGTACTAATTAAAGACTATAAAGATATGAAAATAATGTTGGCCGACAGAGAATCGGTGGATATAAGCGAATTTCATCTAACGGATGAAAATATTGTGCTAGTTACGGCTTTATTAGGCGAAAAGGGAAGTCCAATTGAAATTTTAAAACTAATTTCGTCTCTAGAATTAGCATCAAACCTTACTATTGCTATTTAAGAATTTTTCTTCTTTGGCGATAAGTGTGGCAAGTGTAGATTGGAGTTTCTCAAAATTAAAGTTAATTAAAAATTTCTTACGTTCCACAACGTTTCAAAACACTCTCAGGTTTGGTGTCGTAAAGGCGCGTTTCCACTTGTGTCGTTAATGCCCCAAATGCCGTTAATGCCCCGAAAGTCGTAACGCTAAAGTAGAATTCCGTTTCCACTAGCTTCAGTTAACTCCTTTAAGTAATGTACGTTCCTCCAATGGCTATTAGCGATTTCGCGCATGCGTGTTTAAACTTTTATCTGTTTCCCGTTTTTCTTTTAAATATATCCCCATTTGTTATTTTTAAATACAGAAGAATTTCTTAAATTTGGAATTCCAATTTACGAAATTAGACCTTAAAATAACAATAAATCAGTATTCGAAAGAAAATGTTTTAGATTTTATTAAAAATGTTTAAAAGAATAGCATCTTTCTAATGAGCAATTTCTCAGTAAATGTATTTTATTTTTAATACATTTTTCTATTTAAAAAAAATTTAAGTCTTTTTTTTAAACCTTACCTGATTACAACGATTTTTTTAAATAATACTGCAGGATTTTTTATAATCTGGAAATTTGTGTTATGCAGAATCGGTAAGTCCCGTCGACTTTGAATTTGAAAAATTCTACTGCATTTATTTAAGAGACTTTTTTAGTTAGCACATATTATACTAATTTTAGGAGGCTTAAAAAAAAAACTTGGGTGTCAGTATTTTAAAGCCTCTAATTTATGGGAATCAATAAGTTAATTGAGCTGTTTTGATAGATTTAAAAGGTAGCCACATTTTCGATAAATTTAAGTACTGCATGCTGTCTTTCACCAAATAAGTAATTAACAGAATATTGATATCTGCTTTTCGTGTGTTTTGTAAATTTAAGAAGTACATTATGTTATTAATTGAATTTCAGTTATCTCTAACATACACTAAAAGCATATAACTATTTCTGAAAAGGTTGTATTGTATTTTGTTATGATAAACCTACACGAGGAGTATTTCGTATTGCCTATCGAAAGGGGGAGTGCCTTGTGCGGGTGACTTTCTTAGTGCTTCTGAAGCGTATTTACGTTACATCGTGAGAGAAACCGTCCAAAACTCCGAATTTTTAGATAATCAGCCTTCCGGTAGATCAGAACCCAGGACTTTTATACTTCAGTTATCTACCATCTGCAGTATTTATCAACTCGGCTCGGGTGGGCACAACTTCTTGTTTTAGATGCCATCTCCAGCCTTTAAATGTCTAATACAAAAGATAGTGCACGAATAAATTTAGATTTATTAATCAAATTTCTATTTGAAAAATATTGAACAAAATTTTTAATCTGGTATTTAAAGAAATACAAAATAAAAATGAGAAAACCTATGATTTGGAAAAAATATTAATCTTAAAATTAAAATTCAATAATTACAATAAATTTTATTTATACATGAAGAGTAAAAGAATTATCATTAAAACCAGTTAGTATGTAAAACTACTATTTTTTTTCCTTTGAATACTAAGTAATAACTATTATTAATTAATTATGTGAGCTTTCTGAAGAGAAAAAAAATCATTGAAATATTAATTACATATATATTGAATTTTTCAAATACAGTCAATAATATTAGAAGAATAAAGACAATTTTAATTAGAAATAGATGTCAAAATGCTAGAGATCATCAGAATATCACATGAAATACTTTAAAAAAAAGTTAGGAAGGAGCTTTACAAAAAATACTGAAATTAACTATTTTTTAATTCAAAGTCATAACTATTTTTAATTATTAATTATCGCAAAATATATTATCGAAAAAATTATTAAAGTATATAATAATGTGTTATTTTCTTTTTAAACTGAAAGAAAACAAAAGCGATAGTAAAAGCCCAAAAGAGCGGCAGCTAGAATCGAACCCAGGACTCCGGGACAAGAGTCACGAGCGAAACCTACTAGCCACGCTGGGTACAACCTGTCTAATGTTATTAGTTAAGCTGTACAAATCTTGTCACATATCTCCGTGACACTTGAGAGGCAAGAGCAAAAAGAAATAGAAATATTATTAAAAGAGTGGCTGATTAAAACATAAGGGATAAAAATACTCAAAGGGAAGGATGGCAGAATTATTTATTATGTGTGCATGAAATCATGGAGAGAGAAATTGAGCGCAAATCTTTTTTTTTTTTTTTTCCTTAGATTTTTTAGGTCAATTGATTGCATGAATTTTGTCCAGAGCAGATTTATAACAATTTGGAATACTGTGCTGAAAATTGATGATTAATTGAACCCCCCCAAAAAATAAAAAATAAGAGCCTACTTATCCTTAAAAAATATGTAACTCTCGTACTCTGACTTTCGCGACCGCGCCATATTGGAATCCTTTCCTTGAGAGAGCGTGGAAACAGCCAATGGGGCGACGAGATTCTTACGACTTTAGAGGTTGGAAATGAAACGTTTTTATTCCCGTAAAAACCATCCGTAGCGGAGAAAACGACAGCTTGGGGTCGAGTTTTTAGCGGCGGTAAGCGATTTAGGGAAAATTACGACCTAGTCGAAACGCGCCTTAAGACTTCCGACGGTGGGATTCCGATACTCATGAAAATCGTGGGATTTCCGTCTGGGGGGAGAAAGCGATGGCCGGACCCACTGTTGTTTTTTCGAGCCTCGCAAAAGGCCAGTGGTAGCATATTTTAGAGTGGAGCTTCTACAGCGATGGCCGGGCACACTGATGCTTTTCGGGTCTCGTAAAGGGCCAGAGGTATCATATTTTCGAGGGTCCCCCTACAGCGGTGGCCGGACCCACTGATGTATTTTAGAGTCTCGCAAAGAGCAAGCGGCAGTATATTTTAGGGGGGGAGGTACAGCGATGGCCGGACCAGTTGATGCTTTTAGGGGTCTTGCAAAGGGCCAGCGGTAGCATATTTTCAAGGGGGGGACTTAAGCGATGGCCGGACCCACTGATGTTTTTTGAGGTCTCGCAAAGACCCTGCGGTATCATATTTTCGAGGGAGCCCCCTACAGCGATGGCCGGAACCACTGATGTTTTGGTTTCTCGCAAAGGGCCAGGGGTAGCACCTTTTCTGGGGGGGGGCTACAGCGATGGCCGAATGGCAAGCGATGGCCGTCGGAAATCCCACATGTAGAAACTCCCAGGGCCGCAACTAGGGGAGGGCAAACGGGGTAAGTGCCCCGGGCGCCGTGATAAGGAGGGCGCCAAAATCAGTTATGGTTCCATGAAGATTTTATTTTTCTAGTTTTGTGACTTTGTGCCCAAGCGTCCTGTGTGAAAAAGCTGGTATTATTACACCCATTTAGACATAAGCAATTTTTCGAATGGGACATTGTGGAAACGTTTTATCACAAAGCAAAGGAAAGAGGTCCTGAAGCCTATCGGCTGCCGATGACTGATCTGTTTTAGTCGATGAGTCGAGCAGGTCCAATTTAAGGCATAGTCAGAAGCGTAGCTAGAGTTTTCAGCTTCCGGGAACAAGTGAAGTTTCCGCATCTCTTTCTGTTTGATAGAATAGACAACAATGACAGTTCGGAATTATAATTTGGCCCCCCTCTGTGTGCTGTGTCCGGAGACAGATACTCCCTCTAACCCTTCTCTAGCTACGCCACTGGACGAAGGCAGCAACCTGCGCCCCTGTTTCAAGGAAAGTGGCGTCAGATTTCACTTACGATTTAAATAAAGAAACCATTTTTACATTTGTGACACTTTAGCCAAATTGGCTTCAAATAGTTTACTTTTGTACGTTCCACTTTCTTTAAAAGAAAACAGTAAAACTAGATGATCAGCAAGAATGAAAGCTGTTGAAGTAGTTTATAAATATTTTGATGACATTAACGAAGTTCTGGAAGAATTAACATACAATCCTCTGCCCACATCGGAAACAGAGGCTCTCTCTTTGAGAAAATGCATAAAAAAATTTGAATTTATTACTTTCATATGTTTTAGGTTTAACATAAAAAAAAATTAAAAAGGAAGAAAATCTGAAACACTTTCAGATTTTAAATACGCACCAAAGTGCTCTATATTAAAAGCGTATCATAGTTTATGCGTCGTCCCTATTTTTCTTCCTTATTCCATTAAGTCGGATAGTGTATCATTATTCATGACTGTGCCGCGTTTTTCATCCTTATTTCATAAAACACATCCTTTGAATTGGAATATCTTAAAATCGCCTATTTAAACTATTTTATAATCGTTACCAAGTTTATTAAAACTATACTTCACCGTCTTAAATATTGTTTCGAATGTCCATCAGAATCCATGAGAGTGCCGTGTTTCTCTTTCTGAGTTGATTCCTACTTTAAAGCCCCGACTCTCGCCAAGGTGGCGATCATTAAACATATGGAGGTACAACGACGATTTTTTGTATTTATGTGGCAATCGTAATTTAGAATTAAAATGGCGATTTGGCACAACATGTAAGTAAAGCATTCCGTTACATTTTTATTTATTTTGGGTTGCCAATTAATGTAGTTTTAATAATTAAGTGTCTTCAAATTCCTTAATAGGTGCGTTTATCGCTAATTTGTTCACTTTAGTTTTCATATAGCTCTTTTGGGAGCGTTAAAACTTGTCCATAAGGCCTAGAGACCCATGACTGCAAAGCTCGCCAAAGTGCGTAATTTCTTAGGTTTCCTAGAGCGGGGGCGTTAAAATAAGAATCAACTCTTACTTGTACCGTAAAACACATCTTTGGAATCGAAATCTATTTTAAAATCGACTACTGAAACTGTTTTACAATCTTCTCCAGGCAGGGGCGTAGCCAGAAATTTTTCATGGGGGGGGGGTTACGACTACTACAACTCATATATATGTATGCGTGTGTGTGATAATGTAGTGAAGAATATGCATTTTGTATGGCAAAAAATTTCTCATGGGGGGGGTTACGACCCCCCTAACCCCCCCCGTGGCTACGCCTCTGTCTCCAGGCATATTCCAACTATATCCCGTAGACATTTTAAATACTGTTTGGAATGGTCATCATAATCCATGAGTGTACCGTGTTTTCCTTCCTTGTTCCATAAAACATTTCTTCGGAATAGAAATCTACATTGAAATCGCCTACCAAAACTGTTTAACAATTTTCGCCAGGCATAGTGACACCATACTTCAACTTTATAAATACCATTTGGAAAGTGTATCATAATCTATGAGTGTACCGTATTTGTCTTCTCTGTACTATAAAACACTTCTTCGGAACTAAAATCTATATTAAAATCGCCTGCTAAAACTATTTTACAATATTCTCCCGGCGTTTTCGAACTATACTCGGAATATATTTATAATAAATTGTCGCATTTTGGCACTAAATTTAGCGATCAATTATCGAAAATTGTAAACCTTGTGCGACATTCAACAGTTTATTAACGCCTCCCCCCCCTCTCTCCACGTTATCTGGCAAACACATTTCAAAAGTGACTCGACGCGAAAATTGTACCAAAATCGTGTCTACACAAAAAGCAAGGTTGAAATTAATAGCACTCTGATGCTTAAAAAAAAAAAAAAAAAAAAAAAAAAAAAACGCGTGAACCAATTTCTCTAAAGAAATGATATAACCCTAGATGAAACAGTTAGGCGTACTAGAGGTCTTTTAAATCTTCTGGAATCCACCAGAGACAAAGCTATATTCGCTGCAATAACACAAGCAAAAAAAATAGCTAATAATAATTTACTTCCTAATTTTAATGAAAAACAAAATGGAAGAAAAAGACGATGTTTTTTAATCTTGGGAAGATGAAAGTTCGAAATTTTCAAAGATAGAAAAATTTAGAATTCCTCTATTAGAAATTACCGACAAAATAATGAGTGTGCTAAAATATCGATGTCAGGCTCTCGAAATGATTAGTGATAACTTTGGAATCCTGAATGGGATAAAATCCACCAGATGAATATAGAACTGAAATCCGAAGCTCAAAAGTAAGCACTTCTATATAAGGAATGACCTAAATATATAGAAGACTTTTTAGGAGAAAGTTTTAAAAATCACTCTCTATTGATTGGCGACGCTATGGAAACAGCACCTGCATCAATCCTTTTGAATCTCATTTATAAGCATAACCTGGAAGAAGGCTATCCAAATTTGACCACAGCCTTAAATTATTAATTCTTCCAGTAACACTTGCATCAGGTGAGATCTGAAAATTATAAAAAATTAAGAAACTCTATGGAGCAAAATAGACCTTCCAATTTGAGCATTATCTCAATCGAACACAAAAAAAAGCGTCATTGATTTCTTAGGATGACATTATTAGAACTTTTTCTGCAAAGAGAGCTCAAAAGCCAAATTTGCGGGGGGGGGGGGGAAATGCCATTTCATCATGTAAAATAAAACAAAAGAAAGGATTTCGATGTTTCTACTACTTTTCTGCGTAAATACTAATAGTTTTTTTTTTTTTTTTTTTTTTTACAAGTTTTGATTTTAAAATGTAAATTACATCGTTAATTTAAAAACACAATTTATGTAAAGATTAATTCGAACTGAAATTAAATAGATTTAAAGTTTAAGCGACTTCCGAAATGGTAATACAATGACATCTTCCTGATGTTTCAATTGTCAAAATGCTAGGTCCTGATTTTATTTCTTTCTAACGGCATTTATTGAATGTCTTTTAGCTTCAAAAAATTTTCAAACTTCTCTTTCGCTTTTTTTTTGGGGGGTGGGCGCCATAATTAAAATTTGCCCCGGGTGTCATGAACTTTAGTTGCGGCCCTGGAAACTCCCTCTGTCGGGAGTCCCACGTAACCTCAGGTTTAGCTGTAATGGCTACTGAACATGAATTATATAGCCAAACAAATTGATTTTTAAAAAATAATCACAAAGTTTTCGGAATTAAAAGTCAGAAAAAAACCCCAAAAAAACATTAAGATTTATTTATTTCTTTTGTTTTTAGCTTATCGAATGGCTTTTATTATTATTTTTTTTTACCCTGTTTTTTGTTTACTCAAGTATTCTTGTATTCTCAAGATTTATTGGAATGTAACTGTCAACCATATATTCCTTTTAATAGTAATTCTCACCGTAGCACGCAGCTGGCGGCATTTTGATTTTTTGTCCGGGGCGGCAAAACGTCTAGAGCCGGCCCTGCATATATAAAAGGATATTTTACAAAATTGCTAATTAAATAATATTCTAATTAAAATTGATGATTAGAATCTTATTTGTAATTATATTTAACAATTAGAATATTATTTCTAATTACACTTAATATTCATAATCTAAATTTTAATTGATAATTAGAATATTGTTTCTAATTACAATTAATAATTGTAATTTTATTTTTAATCAAGATTGATTAATAATTAGAATGTTATATCTAATTACAATTAGTAATTGCAATATCAATCAAATTTTATTTTGTTGGACAAAACTGTGCCCTACCCACCCCCAAAACAAAATCCCGGCTGCGGCAGTGACACACACACACACACACCTTCAGCGGGTGGCAGTAAAATTACCAAACGCTGAGCGGTTCGCCGCGGTTTAAAAGGTTGGGGAACACTGTTCTACATTATCAGTCCAAAGAATTGCAACAACTCGGCACAGTATGTAGCAGTTTACGAAACATTAATTCATAATCGGCATTTTTAAACAATGAAGGCGTATCCGAAGGAGGGACTGTGACACTATACTACCGCCCAGCAAGGGCGCCGACAGGAAGATTTCCAGGGGGGTGCACCCAAGATATATATATGTAATGTATAAAAACGTAATTTGGGTTTTACTAGTTTGGGTATTGTTCAAGCGGTACTTTCACTGTAAGTTTTGCTTTCCTGTCATACTTGCCACGCGCGCTCTGGAGCTATCTTTTATTTATTTTGTTATTTGTCAGACATCAGGCCGTCGATTCTGAGTTCTTTAGAGTGTACACGTGTCCCCACGCCTTTGTAGCCCCGGATGCGGGTCATGTTGGTAAATGTGTGTGGTTCGATCAGAGATAAGAGAGAGGCGGAATTATGTCTTCGCAAACCACGTGGTGTGGTGAGCGTAAATACACCCGCACATCAAAAATCGAGAGACTTCTGCCACTGGAACTGCTTAATTAGTCCACGCTGATTTTTGTACCCGTCTCCCCTCCCCCTCTTCTCATTCTAAATTGTAACTTAAATGTAATGTTCAATAAACCATATTACCTGCCTTAACTCTGGAACTTTACTTGAAATATCTGACGTCTCATATATATATATATACATATATCAGGTGTTCACAGTTCTATAGACCTAATTCCCTTTGTCTATTCGTTCCTAAACAGTAGGGGTGATCATTTCAAACAATGATGATAAACCTGGGGAGAAACACACTCTATCCAATCTGCGATCGCCTAATTGTGTTGCATGAAAGATTTCAGCTCTCCGTAACAAAGACCCATTACTTTAATCTCATGCGAAAAATCATTAGCTTGCGAATGATGATAATTAATCGAAAGGCCTTTCTCCGCAGGTTTTCGAAATTATTACGATTTCCTTAATATTACTCATTCTTATAATGTTCTTGACTGAATTAGCTGGTGATAAGTTTTGATGAAAATTACTTTAACAGCTTATTTCCATGTGTTAGATGTTTTATAGTTTACTACAGTTTTCTCTGTCAGCTTGTTAATTGTGTGTAATTTATCCAAATTTGTGCGTATAAAATTATATGTTGGAGTATTACATAATTATGTTGTGTCAGACTTGTGCATTTAAAATTTCCTGAATAGAAATTACAGTATTGATTACATAAGTGTTTGGGCCTTTCCTTCGAAAAGTGTCACTACTGAAACCTATGTAAACTGTCTAAAACAAATATTCAACATTCAAGTTCCTGAAAAGATACTTAGTGATAGAAATGCAGCTTTTACTGCTTCGCGTTTTAAAAAATTCCTCAAGAACTACAATACTAAACAACTATTAACTTCAGCTCATCATCCACAGACAAATGGAAAAGTAGAGAGGGTAAATCAATCCATAGTTACTAGATTAAAATGTAAAGTTAACTCTTCACCTTCTAAAATTCCTTCGACTAAGTTACTAGAGCAGGTTATTAGTGAATATAATAACACACCTCATTCAGTAACGAAGTTTACACCTATGTATTTAATGTTTGGAAAATTGCCATATGACTCACCTATTTCGGAAAATACCTGTCCTCCTGTTGATGAAGCTCGAAAATTAGCAAAAGAAAGGACAATAGAATTTCATAATAAAAATAAAATTAGATATGACAATAAATTCATAGAAGCTAATTTCGAACCAGGAGATCTTGTAAATTATGAAGAATTTAACTACCCAAATACACGTAAATTATCTCCTACTTTTTCAGGTCCTTATTCAATTGTAAACAAATGTTCTTCAGTTACATTGGAAATTGATAAACCTAATTACCATACTAAGAAACCTACGGAAATAGTTCACTCTTCTAAATTAAGACCTTATTTCCCTCCTGACAAATTAAAGCTAGCCCACGAAGGTGATTAAATTTAATTAACAATAATTGATTTAAAAAAAATAGAAAAATAGAAAAAGAAAAAAAAAATATTCAAAATTTCTAAGTGTTGAGTTTGGAACCCTGAATACTCGACATAAAGTCTATCGTCTATCTTTTTTTCTTTTATGCTTCTACCAACCTTTCTCTGTCACCTGCTTCTCTTAGTCATTGAAGAAGTCCCCAAATCCGAATGTGTGTGGTGTAAGTAAAACTGCACCTTATTTCTTTGTATATTTTATAGATATTATGCAAACAATAAATGAAGCTAGACTTAGACTAGGCTGGGACTTCCTCTCAATAATCCCCCAGTTTTTCCCAACTGTCTATTGAGTCATTTCTTCCCTTTTTTGGAAGCTATGAGGCAATGGCCAAGTTTTCTCTTTCGTAGTTGACAATTATCTTCCTTTTTCGGGATCATGTGAACCCATTTTTGTTGTCATACTATGGAGAGTTTAAAGTTTGGGCAAACTTAAAATGCCTACAAGTGGTATTTACTATACCCCATACCTGTGTGATGGTACTGCTGTTTCACAGCTATGGTTTTCGAAATTTTCTACACACTACGCACTTTTTTACATTGCCTTTACACTAAATAAATTTACTCCATTTTGCCAACTGCATTTTGCCAACTATTTTGCCAAGTTATTTTCATTCCATTCACTTTATGCCAAGCAAGCCAAAGCCATAAGTATTGGCTAAAGAAAATGAATGTCAGCCATGTTTATTCCATTTTGTTTAATTATATTACTATATTGTTGTACAGTATTATTGTATCCCACCTAGGTTGTAAATATTTTACTTGTGATATTTTGAAAAAAATTGTGCGCACTCATTGTTTTATTGTTTATTGAAGGATTTTCGTACTATTGCATCATTGTGTTTTGTCAAATTTTAGAAACTGCATCCGGCCCCTCAAGTGTTGTACAACATAACTCCAGAATTCTAGTCAGAAAAACTTAAGGTGTCTAAACTTGAAAATTAGATTAGTTCGCAGTTTTTAATATTAGGTTGCAAGGACGTCTGACTCGCAAGTGAGAGACTGGCCACATCAATGATATTGCTCGTCAGACTTCTTTTGCCGGGGGGGATATTGTAATGTATAAAAAGGTAAATTGGGTTTTACTAGTTTGGGTATTGTTCAAGCGGTACTTTCACTGTAAGTTTTGCTTTCCTGTCATACTTGCCACGCGCGCTCTGGAGCTATGTTTTATTTATTTTGTTATTTGTCAGACATCAGGCCGTCGATTCTGAGTTCTTTAGAGTGTACACGTGTCCCCACGCCTTTGTAGCCCCGGATGCGGGTCATGTTGGTAAATGTGTGGTTCGATCAGAGATAAGAGAGAGGCGGAGTTATGTCTTCGCAAACCACGTGGTGTGGTGAGCGTAAATACACCCGCACATCGAAAATCGAGAGACTTCTGCCACTGGAACTGCTTAATTAGTCCACGCTGATTTTTGTACCCGTCTCTCCTCCCCTCTTCTCATTCTAAATTGTAACTTAAATGTAATGTTCAATAAACCATATTACCTGCCTTAATTCTGGAACTTTACTTGAAATAGCTGACGTCTCATATATATATATATATATATATATATATATATATATATATATATATATACTGGGTGTTCTTGAATTCATAGGCCAAACTTTCAGAATAAAATGCATATAAAGAAGCAGTTTTTGTCTAGCAGATTAGCAGTGGGGGGTTAGAAATAAAAGTGTAGATGGCAATTTAGCAAATGAAAAAGAAATGAAAAAGATCTACTGTAAATGCTCAAATGTGCTGGTAGCGTCTAGCAAGTGATTAGCGCACCCTTACGAAGATGCAAGGTGTTCTACGAACGGTTGCAGCGGTTACTAAAGTTTTGCAATGAGGCCCTCATCTGTGTCAACTGGTATGTCGTAAACGAGTGCCTTGAGGTGTCCCCAAAAGCAAAATTCGATACTTGATTAATCTAATGAACGTGCTGGTCAAGCGATTAGTTCAACTTGTCCAATCAGTCAGGGGTCAATGACAATGGGGTAATTACGCACATTATTTGGGAAATAGGCTGGAGTCCTATCGTGCTGAAAGTATCTACATTTTTCATTTCTGACCAAACTTTGCAATGCAGAAAAATTCTTCTTTGTATGTATTTTAACTATCTTCTGGGACACCCTGCATACATACATATAAAAAATTAGACTATTGGGAGTTTGAAGGAAGAAGAATCTTGACTGGAAAATGTAGCATCAGTATGTCAAATAAACACCGTCATAGTTATTTTGTCGCAGCTGAAAAGTACTAAATCTTAAACTATTAATTTGGCCTAATTAATAATACCG
>JAWZYV010003213.1:0-13305 GCA_038373885.1 Cheiracanthium punctorium | reverse complement strand
TAATAAAAATATCCACCATAATCAAATATTTACAGTAAGCCAATGGCTAATTTTATTGAGATAATAACTTAAGTTGTTCAGATAAAGAGATAGTGAAACTGACAATTATGCCCCTCCCAAAAAAAAATTTAACGCGATTAGTTTAAACAATAGCAAATTTGAAACGCTGCCCATTTACCGGATCTTGGACATTACACTGGAGTAGTGAGTTTGGAATAGAGATGGCCAATGATTCGATGAGTCGAATCAGTGATTCGAATCTTGGTACTGAGTAGCTCACTCTTTACACTCACTCTCTACTGATTCGAATCTCAAGCCCTCAAGGGAAATACATTCCAAGTGCGAAGGGAAGAAAAACTTATTTTCCCTTTGCCGTTCCCAGAGATTTTCCCTTACTCTTTCAACTCTTTTCGACTCTTTACGACTCTTTTCGACTCTTTTCGACTCTTTACGACTCTGAGTCGATAGATGATTTGAAACAGTAAATGAGTGGGTGTGGGTGAGTTGGTCACTGAGTTGGTGCAGCAACGAATCTTTACTGATTCAGTGTTTCGCTCTGTTTCGGTGATTGTATACTATCGTTGAGATTCGTTAGTTTTTCGAATCTTCTATCGACTCAGAGTCGAAAGGAGCCGAAAAGAGTTGAAAGGATGTTTCATTTAATTGGAGGGGTTTTTTCGAATCTTCTATCGACTCAGAGTCGAAAGGAGCCGAAAAGAGTTGAAAGGATGTTTCATTTAATTGAAGTTTTTTTTTCGAATCTTTGGTGGTCGGATTTAAAGTTTTATCTGTCTGTGGGTGTGGAGTGGGTCGAACATCGTTTGCTTTTGGCGGGGGGCATAGGCGTTACTTCCTAAGGGCAAGAGGGGTCAATCTCCCCCCCGAAAAAAAATTAAGAAAATCCCTCCTTCCAACTTGTCTGGCTGATTTAATATTTGTTTAAAATTTAATGAAACATCCCTTTTCTACTTTTAACTTCAATATATGTCCCCCTGCCCCCACCCTCAAAAAAAAAAAAAAAAAAAAAAAAACGGAACGTTAAGTTTACATGGTGGCGGATTTTCATGTGAAGGGAAATAGAATGAAATAAAGTTAGGATTGTGCTTGTCACTTTTAATGAAGGATACAGAGGCGGTATTAAGCACTCTCACAAAAGGACTTTGTAGTAAGCAAAATAACATTTCGCTTTATTGCAGCAGATTTCGTATTTTTTTTTTTTTACCTTGTTTTTCGTTTAAGGGGAATGATTTTATTTTCTTTCGTAATTCAGAGAAATACAAAATAGGGTCTAAAGCAGTGGCGTAGCCAGGATTTTATTTCGGGGTGGGCTGGGTATCAAATTTAAAGATAAAGTTTAATTGTAAGCTAAGTAAAGGGTCCCATTTTTTTTGGGGGGGGGCAGCAGCCCCTCAGTAGGACTGGGCCAAAAATCGACATATCGGTTTTATTTCAACATCAAATATCCGATATTCCCATTTTCATTTCAGTGAAATCTCGAATTCGATAAAGGGCAAAAATACAGGCCGGCCAGGGGCGTAGCCAGAAATTTTTCATGCCTTCCCCCCTCCCATGAAATTTTTCATGGGGGGGGGTTGACTACTGCAACTCATATATATGTATACGTGTGTATGATAATGTAGTGAAGAATATACATTTTGTATGGCAAAAAATTCCTCATGGGGGGTTATGACCCCCCTAACCCCCCCCCCCTTGGCTACGCCTCTGAGGCCGGCGATAAGAAAATCCTGAGATCAATACCAGCTTGTGATGCTTTTGCTACTGCTTTCTCTCGGAAAGCTTCTTCTTCTCTCATCGCAGAAAAAACAGCTCCATGGTTTATTAGTCTAATTACCATAATTAATTAACGTATATCTCGGAACCTATCCACCGGAGCGCGTTTTTTATTGATTCTCGACACCCCTAGACTCAACACCCCACCGATATTTAAAATTTCGAATGCTTTGATACCAAACTTAACCTTTTAATCTTACAGGCCCAGGGGGTCATACGAAGCTCCCCTATATTTTCAATTTGGGCATTTTAAACACTAGCCTCCTCCGGCGGCAACTCCAAAGTCTGGAAACCATCCCAGAGCCAATTTCTACATGTTTGCAGTCCTTTTAAGCCTCAATCATGGTTAATTAGTCTAATTACCATAATTAATTAACGTATATCTCGGAAACTATCCATCGGAGCGCGTTTTTATTGATTCTCGACCCCCCCTAGACGTAAACCCCCATCGATACATAAAATTTCGAATACTTTGACACCAAACTTAACCTTTTAACTTACAGGCCCTGGGGGTCATACGAAGCTCCCCTGTATTTTCATTTCGGGCAGTTTAAACACTAGTTTTACTGGAGCAAGGAGAGTGAGATGCTAACTGCCCGAGAACTCAGCGGAGAAGAAACCCGATGAATGGGTGAAGGGTGTTTAAATAGTACGGCTTTCGGCGCAGAGAGAGGGAAAATTTCTTTAGTTGTTTTATTGATTCAAGATTCGAATCAGTAAAATGAGTCGAACCGCCCATCTCTAGTTTGGAACACAGTTATTTGCATAGATAAGCAGAGCTGCCAACTCTCCCGTTTTTTTTTGGGGGGGGGGGGGGGAGGAAATTTTATACCACTAAATCAGCAACTTATTTTTAATCAGCAACTTGTACTTAAACTAAGGCCAAAATTTTTATACAAAATTAACTGTCTAAAAATTGTGGTGAGAAAACTCTCGAATTAAACGGGAGCGTTGGCAGCTCTGTCTAAACAACGCCTCCTAGATATAGAAAGCCTTACAACTCCTACGTCACCAAGATTTGACGTCATCATTTGGCCTACATTGAAAAATTTTATTTTCACAAAACAAAACTATTAAAACTTTTTGGTAAACGCTACGAATATTAGAAAATATCTTAAATTAAACATTAAAATTAAAATACCTTTCTCATTCAAGATTATTCATGATGATCTATTTCTTTATCATATTATCTAATTTGTCATGATTAAAGACATTTGTCGTAAAATTATATTTTTTCACCTCAAATTATTAAAATATTGCCATTTATGGGTAAACTCACCAGAAATTTTTAATAGTTTTATTTTTTGAAAGAAACTTTTAAATACATGCCTGATGATGGTGTTAAAGCTTGATGATGTAAGAGTTGTAAGTCTTTCTATATGTAGGAGGTGTTGGTCTAAAGTAGCAGGGAATGTCAACAATTTGTTGAAATCAAGAATTTTTTTTTATATTTTAGTAATTTACTTTATTTATGTATCTACTTTATTATTTGTACGCTCTTAAATTTTGTTCGTTTCTAAAACAAAATGATTAGTTGTGCATCTTCAATATTTATTACAGATGTGCAAAGAGTTACTTCCTTTCTTTTCTCCAGAGGTTCGGTGTTCCTTAAATAAGTACAAGGGCGTCTGTTTCCCATTTGAAGACGTTTATAGGTAAGATTCAGAATGAGCTACGTTTTTAAAAAAAATATCAGGTGTTCAATCAATTTATTGCTCTTAGCGTTCTAGAAAAGTACTTATGTGGACACCACATGACTTCCTTATGTGTCTATTTATTTCTACAGATTTTTGAAGCATTTTATTTAAACTTATTTCATTTGAAAATAAGGTACGATACTTCAGTAAAAATTTTATCCGAAATATCTGTCTTTAATTTAAATTTTTTTTCATAGCTGCCAACGTGCACGGAAAAGCACAAAGCACTTTTTGTAAGCAGTAATTTTTAATTAATAATTTTTAATTTTGTAAGCAGTAATTTTTAATTAGTAAATTACACACCACCCCAAATGCTTAACATTTTTAGTATTTTCTATTACTGTTTACAAAAAGTGGTGAATCGGATTCCGCACATGTTTGGCTGCTGTGTTTTTAATCTGTAATTCAATTGCCCAATTTCTTTCTATTAGAATGTTGTGCTTTTTATGCGGTGTGTAGTACAAAGCTACAAAGGATACTTCTAAGCACTAAATTCTTTTAATATAATGTGTTAAAAATAAGTTTGATGTGTTACACTTTCTTTCAGACCACCGGACTTTCGGCAGATATTCGACGGCAAGCTATCAGATGTTCTTGGTTACATGCGTACACTGTCGGGCTTTCAAAACATGGAGAAAGAAAATTCAGAATTAGCCCAAAAGTTCATTACGAGCTTTGCGTTAAAGTAAGATAAATTTCTATTCAATACGTTACTCACTAATTTCAAATTTTATTTTCGTGCCTGTCTATAAGTTAGATCTTTGGTTAGATTTTCCTTCAATTTCTGGTTGTTTGTGTTTGTTCAACGAACTTTTTCTATCTCTGTGCTACACTGCTCCAAACAATTAACTCTTTAGTTCCCAGCTCCACGAAAATCTCATATCTGTTGAATCCCGGCGAAACGGCCGAAAAATGCCTTCCCCTCTTGAAGGAAAGCAGGTGCTCTTTATCACTAATTTGTGACAGTTTGGAACCTCCCTTCTTGAGTAGCATAGAAGCGAGATGCTTCCTATTGTGCTAATCCAAAGAATATCGATTGTAACTGCTTTTGACAACCCATTGCACACTGATACATCACGCAGACCATGAATACACGAATTATCCGTTTCCCCTCTTCCTCAAGTTCTCAAGCCTCAAGGGGTGTAACGTTATCAATAACTTCTATGTCGGGAGGGAAAGAACTCGCTCTTGGGCGCCCAGGCCGTTACGGGGACACTCTTCGACCGGCCGTCTAAGCCGGTACGGGCCCTAAAGAATTAAAGGATATTGCGGTTTTAGGTGGATCTTGTGGCTGGGAAACTTTGTAGCTGATTGATACATGGTCGACAGACGTAGTAGGTTACATGAGAATAAATTACACATATTTCGCAGAAAAAAATGCATTTTATTGCGCATTTGTGTAAAAAAGGAAAAAAACACAATTTGTGCATTAGAGAAAAAATGAATAAGAAAAGGTGTTTTCTTCAAAGGAAGTCATTTTCAGTAGGGGTTATGGTTTCCACGGACGGCCGGCAACGTTGAACACCTTTGAGGCATGGAGTCAATGAGGCTATTAATCACGAGTTGGGGTATTCTGTCCCACTCTTCCAGAAGAGCTCTTTCCAGTTCTTGGAGAGTTTGTGGGGGTGGTTGGCGGCCAGGAACTCGTCTTCCTAGAGCGTCCCAAACGTGCTCTATTGGATTCATGTCTGGAGAACACGCTGGCCATTCCATTCGTACGATTCCTTCCTTGAAAAGGAAATCCTCCACCAGGTAAGCACGATGTGGCCTGCAGTTATCGTCCATTAAAATGAAGTCATCTCCGATTGCTGCAGCGTAAGGGACTACAATAGGTCTGAGGATCTCAATCCTATATCAGCGACCATCGGTGTAGTAAAACCTATCACTGGGTAATTTCATTTGAAGATGGGTATGACCACCACAGAAATAAAAAAATATTTTTTAATAAATTGTGGGAGAAATTATTCTGAATTGTTGTAGCTGTGTTAGCAACAGTTTAGTTGGGTAAAAGTTTCTTTTTATCAGGATGGCAACACTTCAAGGTCAGACATTTACGTTGTAGCATGAGTTACCATACACTTAGTCTATTTTAATTCAATAACCAATTTTATATACAAAACTTAATTATGTTTAGTGATTAGAAAGGTACGTACAAACTCGCATATCATAAAGATAATAAAACTTAAGAAGTAGAATTTTAGCAGAAATAAAACTCTGAAGTATGGGTAAAAAAGTCAATGTATTTTTTTTGGTAGCATGAGTTACCAAGCAATTTTAATTAGTATTTCAAAAAATTAATTAATTAAGATTTTTAATGATTTCTTGAATAAAAAAATAATTTGTAATCAGCATGAATTTTGTTGATAGACAATAAATGCATTTTTATTATTACACCAGTTTAAAAATGCAATTTTTAACACTTACGATTAAGAACACTACGAACACTTATGTGTAAGATCATTACCAAGCATTTAAATAAATTTTAATCGGTGAATAATTCAAACATATATACCAAATTGAAGCTCAATGGAATGTGCCGTTTAAACGCTTGCGCACTTTCAAGAATTTCTCCCCATAAGCCAATGTAAAAGAAATCTTTGTCGAAGCCTTGTAGAAAAACTATAAGTCCTGTACACACCAAAATCAAACTGGTCTTAAGATGGTGGTTTATAACATATATATCCAATTTGAGCTCAATCGAATGTACCGTTTATACGCTGGCGCACTTTCAAGAATTTCCCCCCATAGGCCATAATGTAAAAGAAATCTTTGTCGTAGCCCTGTAGAAAAACTATAAGCCCTATACATATCAAAGGCAATACCAGTCTTATAATAGAGGTTTATAACATATACACCCAATTTGAGCTCAATCGAACGTACCATTTAAACGCTAGCGCACTTTCAAGAATTTTCCCTCATAGGCCATAATGTAAAAGAAATTTTTGTCGTACACGCTTAAACCAAACGAGCAAAATTCGACCAGTCGGAGCGAAAAGTGAGCCAGTTTTCAAAAGTGAGCTTCTCCTTTAGGAGCGTTTTTCGATCACAAGAGCGGAGCGGAATATAACAGTGAGCGAGGACGGGAAATTTTCGGAAAGGATTGGAAGCGAGGAGAGGATTCTCAGAAAAAGGACTACGTAAAGAGCCCTTTCGCGGAAATACGGGTCGGTTTCCAAGGAAACGGATCACTCCGCAGTGTATCGTTTTTTTCGCTCTTTGGGTTTAAGCGTGTAACCCTGTAGAAAACTATAAGTCCTATACACACCAAAATCAATACTGGGCGTGCGACGGTGGTTTATAACATATACACCCAATTTGATCTCAATCGAATGCCCCGTTTAGGAACTATCGTGTTCACTCACATACACACAAACACACATACACACACATACATACATCTCGTAAAAATAGCATAAGTGAATTCAGAAGACCTCAAAACGTGTGAATACACCAAAATCTCGAAGTCGGATTTTTTCATGATTACAATACTTTCCTTACATGGTACATGTTCGGAAAGTAAAAATGTAGCATGAGTTACCGTGGAATCACCTTACAGTGTTGCCCACTTTATTCGACGAAGATTTATAAGCAGATTCTTGAAACCAAGCAAATAAGTCCGAAAATAAATATTCCAAATACAACAACAAATACATTACATTAATAATGATATTACATTGAAAATACAACTGAAATCACATTAAATCTGTATATCGAAGAAACAAAGTCTGCTTCACGGTCTAGGTTCATAAATTAAATTAAACTAAATGTGAAAGGGGCTGGAAAAATTTCATTATAATTTTTATAAGCTGCATTACACATTGAAAAATGAACACATTCATAAATGAAAAACGGCGCAAAATGTTTCAAAGAGTGACATATTCTCCAAAACTTTTGAATTTTATTTTTTTCCTTAATGTTTCGTATTATTTCAATACATAGAGCAGCTTGACATAATTAATTTTTTTTATTTATGCACCAAAATTACGTGATTTACAAAAATAAATAAATAAACCTTTAATAGTGATATTTATATAGAATTTTTGAGGTTATCCTCAAAAGCTCTCCAAGTGTGACGAGGATATATCGCCAAATTCGCCACAAAAAATTAGTTTTGTTTTATAGTCGTTACGTTTGGCATGACTTCATGCTTATTGAATGCAAAGACTGAGTTAAATTCGATTGGTTTTGGCTGTAGTACAGCAAAACACAATGATGGCTAGATGTAACATTTTTTAGAAAAATAACATTGTAGATTGTTAACAAGGAATGACCCACTGCTTTTCTTTCTAGATTAAAAGAAATTCTAAAACTTAATGAAGAGAAGACAGCTGAAATGATGCCACTTTACCGTGATTTATACATTGTTTTATGCAGAAAATGTAACTGAACTGGTATTGAAGAAAAACGCACCGGGATCAGAGATCTGCAATTATGTTGCTGCTGGTTTTTGTTTCTTCCAATGAACATAAAGCCTACTAAACTGTACAGTTTGAATAAAATATAATATAAATCATATATGTTTGATTTCTATTCAGTTTTTTATAATTTTAATTCTTTTATTCGTATTGCACCTATTTTAAACAAGCAATCCTACGTATGGAGTAATACAATAAAGATCACCTCACTAGGGTATGAAGCACTTTTTGCTAATTGGGAATTTTTCTCTACGGGGTTCGCATTCATATTTAATAATAAAAATACTTTTAAAGTAATGTACTTACATGTTGTTCCACACTGCCGTGTTAATCTAAGTTAAGGTTGCCAATAAATACAAAAAAAGAAAATCTGAAACACTTTCAGATTTTAAATACGCACCTATATATTAAAAGCGTATCATAATTTATGCGTCGTCTCTATTTTCTTCCTTATTCCATAAGGTTGGAAAGTGTATCATTATTCATGAGTGAGCAGCATTTTTCTTCTTTATTTTATAAAAACCATCTTTGGAATCGAAATCTATCTTAAAATCGCCTACTAAAACTATTTTACAATCTTCGCCAAGTATATTACAACTGATGTTAAATCTTTATTCACTAATGTTCCTATCCAAGGTGCGATTGACTGTTTGGAAAAGCGTTTACGCGAGTTTCATTATTCTTCTATTGAGATTAAAGAGTTTATAGCTTTAGTAAGCGTTTGTATTAAACAAACTGCTTTCATTTTTAATGGCTCTTTCTATAAACAAACCGAGGGTCTTGCTATGGGTAATTCTCTCTCACCTCTCTTATGTGACATTTATATGCATTATTTTGAAGAGAAACTCTTCAAGGTCTTTAATTTTCCGTGCTGGGTCAGATATGTTGACGATACTTTCGTTCTAGTGGATTCCAATTGTGATATTTCTAATTTACTTTTGATCGTTAATTCTGTTGATCCGTGTATCCAATTTACTCTAGAAGAGGAGTGCAACAATTCTTTACCTTTTTTGGATGTTCTTGTTTCTAGGAATCCTGACGGTTTCTCTACTTCTGTTTTCCGCAAGCCCTTTTCTATATCTTTACCTCCTCATGCCCTATCTAATCATCCTTACCAGCAAAAACTTTCTGCTTTTTACACTTATGTGTTTCGTGCTATCAAAATTTGCTCTGATTCTTCTTCTCTTAATAATGAAATTAGTTACTTAAAATCCTTAGCTGTTTCTCGTGGTTTTAGCCCCTCTATTATTGATAAAGCTGTTTCTAAATTTAATAAGCCTAATACTTCTATTAATACTATTAATTTTCACAACGAATTAATTGTACTACCTTTCTTTTCACCTTTATGCTACAAAATTTCTAAACTTCTCAAAAATTTCGGTTTCAAAGTCATTTTTAAACCTGTTAATAAACTTAAATTTTCTTCCCTTAAAGATCCTATTCCTACTGAGAACCGTTGGGGTGTTTATTATATTCCTTGTGAATCTTGTGATTTGGGCTATATTGGTCAGACCAGAAGAGCTCTCAAATTTAGGCTCAAAGAGCATGAGAGATATGTCTCTAAGCACGAACTTTCCAAATCTTCTATTGCCTCACATTGTTGGAATTCCAATCATCGATTTCAGTTTTCTAAGGCTAAGATTTTGTGCACTCCTCAGTCTTTGTCCCATCTGGATTTTTTGGAAGGTTTTTCCATCACCCAGCACTTAGATCGTCTTGTGAACGATGGTTCTTCCGTTCCTTTCGTTCATTCTGCTTGGAAGTTGCTGTTGTAACTTTCTTCGTCTACCCCCCCCCCCTTTCCCCCCCTGTTTCTTTAATGTGTATGTACGTGTGTTACTGTCTTTCTTTTTCGTTTTTATTTAAAAAAAAAAAAAAAAAAAATATATATATATATATATATATATATATTTATATATATATTTATTGTGCTGTCCTGTTCGTGGTTAAAAAAAAAAAAAATTCGTGTGCTATTTGTTTTTTGTTTGTTTGTTCTGTTTTCTCTTTTTTGTGTGTGTGTTTGTACTTGTGTGTTCCCTTTTTTTTTATTATTTTTCTTTATTCCTTTTTTATTTCTGTATTTTTTGTGCTTCTTTCCTTTCCTTTCTATCCCCCTTTTTAATTTTTTTCTCCCCTCTCCGTGGTTTTGTTCGACTTTTCTTTGCCCCTTGTGGCAACATCTTGCTTGTTTTTTTCTCTTTTCAGTTCCCTGTGTTCTTTACGTCGAAGAGCTTGGACTGAAGAAGTTCAAAACTATTTTTGAACGAAACGCGTATCCTTTTTCCTTTTACTTCTTATGTATGTTTTTTACAAAGTTTTTTAATTACTTTATATTACAACTATACTTCACCGTTTTAAATATTGTTTCAAATGTGCATCATAATCCATGAGTGTGCCGTGTTTGTCTTTCTTGGGCTGATTTCTATTTTAACGCCCCAACTCTCGCCAAGGTGGCGATCATTAAACATATAGAGTAACCATGACGATTTTTTGTATTTCTGTGGCAATCGTAATTTAGAATTAAAATGACGATTTGGAACAACCTGTAAGTACAGCATTCCATTCCATTTTTATTTATTTTGGGTTGCCAATTAATGTAGTATTAATAATTAAGTGTCTTCAAATTCCTTAACTAGTGCGTTTATCACTAATTTGTTCACTTTAGCTTTCATGTAGTTGTTTAGGGAGCGTTGAAACTTGTGCATAACTCCTAGAGACCCATGACTTCCAAGCTCGCCAAAGTGCGGGGAATTTTTAGGTTGGTGAAAGTAGGGGCGTTAAAATAGGAATCAACTCTTTATTGAACCATAAAGCACATCTTTGGAATCGAAATCTCTCTTAAAATCGCCTACTGATACTGTTTTAAAATCTTCACCAGGCATATATGAACTATAGGAATATTCCAAATATATCTCGTAGACATTTTAAATACTGTTTGGAATGAGTATCCTAATCCACGAGTGTATCGTGTTTTCCTTCTTTGTTCCGTAAAACACTTCTTCGGAATAGAAATCTATATTAAAATCGCCTACCAAAACTGTTTAACAATTTTTGCCAGGCATAGTCAAACTACACTTCACCTTTATAACTACCATTTGGAAAGTGTATCATAATCTATGATGTGTACCGTATTTGTCTTCACTGTTCTATAAAACACTTCTTCGGAATTAAAATCTATATTTAAATCGCCTACTAAAACTATTAGAATACTACTTACAATATTCGCCAGGCGTTTCCTAACTATACTCAAAATATATTTATTTATAATAAATTGTCGCATTTTGGCACCCAGTTTAGCGATCATTTATCAAAAATTGCAAACCTTGTGCGACTTTCAACATTTTATTAACGCACGCCTCCTCCCCTCTCCACATTAACTGGCAAACACATTTCAAAAGTGTCTCGACGCGAAAATTGTACCAAAATCGTGTCTACGTAAAAAAGCAAGATTGAAATTAATAGCACTCTGGTGCTAAAAAGTGTTACCTTTTGAAAATTACCGAGAGGAAGTTTTTTCTTAACGCACTCTTTTTTTCCTACCTTATTTTCAATTTACACTGTCCACATACCTAAGGTGACCATTCGTCCCGTAATTAGGTGGCTTGTCCCGTTGTCCCCAAGCGCAACTTTGGGACACCGTAATCTCCCGTTTTTAGAAAATGTCAACTGCGATGTCCCGTTTTTAGAAAGAGAGCAACTCACGTTAACGATTCAAATAAAGCCAGCTAAAAATCTAGAATCATCCAACGGCAATGTCTGTAAAAAAAAAAAAAAAAAAAAAAATCTAACCTCCCCCCCCTCCCCTTCTCGAGACGCAAAGAAAATGATAGGGGATATATTGTTCTTTTTTAATTTTATTTTTGTCAACTATTTCAATTTATTTCTTTTTTTTAAAGTCATGTTCCTCTTTTGCTTATCCCCCCCGCGATCTCCACTTTATTTTCCCTTCTCAATCTGGTTTTCTTAGAATTTTTCCTTCCGAATGACAACTTCCTTTTTTCTGTGTGCCCTTTTGTTTACATTTCTCACTTTCCTGCCTTGTGTCGGATGGTGTTTTTGAAGTCGAAGAAGGGCCTAGCCCTTATACCACTCGAAACGTTCGTCTTGCACTATTTTTTATAGCACATGTGTGTTTTAGCAAAGGTTCTTTTTTCATTTTGAAATTAACATTAATGCAAGCTTTTTTGCGCGTTTTCTTAACAACTAAAAGATACCCAAAGCTGAAATTCAGTCTCCCTACACTATTACCTTAAAAACAGTAGATGTCCCGTTTTGAGGAAGAAAATAAACACCCTATTGTCAAAAAAGTAGTAGATGTCCCGTTTTGAAGGAAAAAATAAATGGTCACGTTACACATACCTCAAATAGATAAAGAATTAACCGTTTGAGGCGCAACCCTTTCCCTGACGCAGCTGGCTGTGCGCTGAGCACAGCCAGCTGCGTCAAAAAAAGGGTCTCTAGACCTGTGGCATGCGATGGACGTTTCGATCGTCCGCCATCTTGCAGGTAGTTAAGTCGAGCGATGGCAACGGCTGCCCTTTTTTCAGCATTGGGCAATCTATCCTGCTGTTATCGCATTTTTCCATTTTTCAGCAGATGTCAGTGCTGTTAAAAATAATCGTGACCATTTTTTGACGGGAAATGACGTGCTGAAAAGTAAAGGATTCTCACGGAACTATGTCACCCGCAACTATTTTTATAGAAATCAAATCTATTCTTCGTGACTGGCAACAGTCAAAACGTCAGAGTTTGGTGTTCCCAGAGCGGGATCACTGCGTGTGAAAGGGTTAAAGCACATTACCACCCCTTTTTTTTTATATCCTCTGTATATTTCAGAAGGAAAACCTTCTGTCTAAGCAAAACTACTTGAATATCGCTCTAAAAATGTGAAGATGGTCAAAAGTGGTGAAACTTGCTTATACAGTCTGTCCTAAAAAGAGGGTAACAAGCTTTCATTCGAGAAACATATTCTCGAGCTCAGAGAGCTAAATATTAAGTTTATGGCGAAAGAAAGTTGGCAAAGCTCAGACAGCATAGTGTTAAATTTAAGGCAAAAGGAAGTTGGTAAGAGAACATATGATTTTTCTTCTTAATCATTAATTTCTGTAAAAGTTTGGCTCATACAACGGGTGCTAATTCTCTTGAAATGTAACGAACATCTGTTAGATAGACAAAGCGGCCATAGCATGCACTTGAAATTATCGCAGCGTTGCCAACCCTCAAAAATAAAATTATAGATTTAAGAGGCAAAACTTATGTCATTTCATTCAAAATCATCGTACATTCAACAAATACGATATCGTCGATTGGGAAAAAACCTATTCAATTTAAAAGGGAAGTTTTTTTTTTTTTTAAAAAATTTTACAGAAAATTTTAATTTTTTTAACTCTTTTTAACGCCAG
>JAWZYV010003212.1:0-13202 GCA_038373885.1 Cheiracanthium punctorium | reverse complement strand
ACGTATTTTGCGTTAGTTTTATTGATTTCTGTTCTTTTGTTCTAGCAATCACTATGCTTCCGTTTGCTGCGTCCCAGGCTGTAAGTAAAGCTAATTACAAAAGAGGAGAAAATGTAAAAGTTTTCACTTTTCCCAAAAAACGAAGAAAAGCGGCCGAATGGACTAAAAATACTCCAAGAAAAAATTGGTCCCCAGGAAAAAATACGTATGTTTGTATTGAGCATTTTCGAGATGAAGATCTTTTAAAAGACGATGCTATTTTAAAATCAGATGGGGCACTTTTAACTGTAAAAAGAAAGCATTATAAATTAGAACCGAATGCTATCCCGTGCATTTTTTCGAGCTTACCAGCCTATATATCCGATATTACCAAAAAACAAGAAAGAACTGATCCTACTAAAAGAAGAGAAAACGTTTAGGAAAAAGATATTGAGGAAACCCAAAAAAAAATAATGCAAAGGAAAATATAAATTCTTTTGAAATTAAGAAATGTATCAAGAGTTTCATGGCAATTCTATGTTAAGAAAATTTCACCATTAATTATAAATTAAACGCAGATTCCCTTCCACTGCACATACCAAGTAGCTTAAGGTTCAATGCGGATCTCATGGTTGATTTATTTATTAAAAAAAAAAAGAGAGAGAGAGAGAGAAATCTATTTGCTGGATACTTAGAAAAACAAAAATATAGAAGGTATTTATTAAAGAAATATTTCCAACTAAACGGTTTATCGGAATTTGTTGAAAATTCTGAAATTAAGTATGAACACAGATTCGGAAATTAACTCAAAAAAGAAAATGTATTACTGCAATGCTAACAACAATAACAAAAAAGTATATGTATTACTGCAATATATTTTACATGAAAACCCCTGAGAGCATTTAGGCAGTTTTACATATTCAAGAGTTATACTCACTAATTTTTAAAAATATTTAATTATGTATATTTCAAATGTCTCAATGTGATATTTGAAAGTCTTATCTAGAAAAAACTAAAGCAAACACTTGTAGTGCTTTCATGAAAAACTTTATAGTATTTGTAAGGTTTGGGTAATAAAAGCTTTTACTTTTTATTTTCTTGTTTTTTGTGCTTTAATTGCTTCTAATAAAATTTGACATTAGGAGTCTGTATAACATAATTATATATAGTATGTATTGTACAAGTTTTTAAAATATTAATTGTGGAAATTTCTGATTATATTCCTCGTGCTACTAGTGTTTATTGACATTATTGATCAGATTTCTTCCATAGAATTCAATACAAACTCTTTGAAATCCCATCCTCTCTTGTGACGTCACGAAATGCCTTAAGATGACTATTTATGAATCTGGATATTTTTAACATCAATTCTTTTAAAAAGCTTATTAAAACGAAGCAAAACTAAATAATGTATTTCAGTTTTTAAGTAAAATTAATAAAAATTGTTATTTTTACTTAAAAATATATTTACTTTTACTTACTTAAAAATATGACTTTATGCTTATACAACGTATAAATTTAATCCATATACATATTATTTTAGATAAATGATAACATTGAGTAACCATTATATTATTTAGAATGTATTTGCTAGCCCGAAATGCAAAACATACTGCATACAATGCTGAAACTGCTTTAAATTCAATACCAATTTATTCCATTGATTTCTGACAAAAAATATTGTTGATTCACTATTATTTAAGAACAAAGTGTTGTAAAACGAAAATGCTATTTCAATGCGTCATAAAAAATTAAGCTACTCGTATTTATTGGCATTATTAATTCCATTTCTTCCATTGAACTCAATGCAAACTGTTCCAAATCCCATCCTTTCTTGTGACGTCACGAAAACCAGTACCCAGACCCCCTCTTGCTTTCTCCTTTCTATTCTTCAGTTGCGGCGACCCCGGGGGGAGAAGGGAATTTCACTACAAAAACCGTAAAAATCATCAAAACAACATGTAGTTGAGAGGTATGAAAAACTTCAGATAAAAACAGGTAGAATGATAATTAAAAAGAAAGAATAAAACTCATATGAATTAGCAAACACAGACAAAGACTAGGTTTAATTGCTAAATCTGTTTTTAATGCCCAATATTTATACATGTAAAAATATTTTCATAAATAAATTTAAAGTAAACATTTAAAATTTATATCTAAATCCGTAGAAGAGCCAAAAAGTACGAAATTATAGAAAATATAGCAGAGGTGTGTGTGAAGGAAACATCAACACCAAATTTTAACATTTTAAACACAATAAACAGTATATCTTTTTTATTAACAGTTTAATGTTACTTACCAATTTTGCAATTTCTAGTATTTTTATAATACATTATAAATATAATATAATTTAAAAAATCGGTTTCTTAAGTAGGCTTAACCAGAGATTTACCGGGTTGGTTTTGAATAAGCAGCTAATGAAATAAAACAATAAAATTGCACTACTTGATAGATTAAGAAAAATAAAAACAAAATATGCTGAATTTTAATTAAAAGATCAAGAAACTAAATAAGAATATTAAAATAATAATATAATAACAGTCGTACACCCAATGAAGCAAAATGTAAACAAAAGTAGACACCACGTGACTTGGCGGCTTATGTTCTCAAATGGTGGCGCCATCTACCAGCATAAAAAGAAAGGTTTTGAAGCGGTTTTATTTTGCTGTTCTAACTCCCAACCTCTTAAATTATTTTACTAAATATAGACAAAGAATTAAACACGGTCGAGATAGAGCTAACAACTTTGACAAAAACAAAATAGCTTATATTCTTCTGACCATAAATGCAATAAATTATTTTTTGTTTGCTGTTTCGCTAATTAATAAATATAAAAACAAATAATTTCTATAAAAAATATCTTTATAATCTAAAATATTTAATTATTCGTTTCAATTAACTGCATTTTTAATGAAAAATTATTATATGATTATAAAAAAAATTATTTTATGATTATCTGATTAATGATTTTAATCAGATAATCATCATATAATTTCTGCAAAATTGTTCATAATACTCATACTCATTCCAAATAAGCTTTTACGTAATTATATATATCCTTAAACAATACCTATATTAAATTTTTTAAATTATTAAACTTAAAATCCACTTTACGATTGCGATAAAGACTAAAGTATTTCCAAAAATATTAATAATCTATATACCGGGCGATTCAAATTAGATGATAAGGCGATTATTTTTTAAACCGTAAGTGATCGAAACATACTTTCATAGAAAAGTTTTTCAAATTAAGAGTAGCTTCCAGATTTGTGATTTTTTTACTGGAGGTTGTATACATATTAAAAGACGAAATGTAATTTTTATATGGTCCCTCCTTTCCTACCCTTTATATTTAGAAGAATGTTGCTCTTTGCCTAAGAAAATTAATAAAACAAATCCCGTGTCTCGTAAGTGGAATAGTTTTCGAGATATATCAATTTGAAACTTTTGTCATTTGTTGCCAAGCAATAAGGAGGTGTCTCCAGAGTGAGAAAAATGTAATTACTTTTCAACTGACATTAATTTATGTTAATAATCACCCGATAGACTCAGTTAACTCCTCAAATCCTAATTTAGCTAGAATTTTCCTGTAAAGCATGCAAACATTCATTAAAAAATGATTAATTATTATTTTCAAGTGTGGCTTTTACCGATGATTTTATTTCAACAGGGTTTGTTTTTTGCATTATAAAAAATTATAGTTCTTAAAATTTGCCAAAGGGGGTGCTGTAGGCTAAAATATACTAAAAAGGTGCAGATATGGGCATACAACATTTTTTTTAAAGTTATTGCAGTCTGAAAATTAATAAATAAATATTATTAGAGCATATCTGCCTTTTTAAAAATATTTTTATATAAAGCACCCCCCACACACACACACACCATCAGCGAATTTGGATATTACTGGTTTATCAGATATAACTGGAAAAAGGCATACCGACAGAATACCTGTGATAGCTACTGTTCCGAAGGTTGAATAACTATTGGGAATTTCTGAATTCCCTACAGGACCCAGACTTGGAATTGCTTCTGCTGTATAAGACCTCTTACATGATTAGTCATTTTTGAATGCTGCTGAAGCTGTAGTACAGAGGGTGTTGACACATTTTTGTAACAATTTTGATTTTCTCCATGAAGTTAAATATTAATTTGAAAATAAAAATGTGATTGGCATCCAATTGTAATAAGTCTTATTTATCGTCTGCAGCATTAAAAATATTTTTTGGTTTAAAATGTCGCTGACAAATAAACAATGGATCGAAGGCTATAGTTTTGTACTATCCAAAGAAATACTCTTATCGAGTTATTAAAAAAAGATGTCAAAATCATGGTTTTAATATTTCTACATGTAAAATAAGTGATGTAATTAATATGAAAGGAAAGAAACATCAAAGTTTATATTTCACTGGGGAAAGGGAATAAATGCATACCCAACAAAGGTACATACACCTATTATTAAATTTAAAGTCACAACTCATGTTTTAAAGGCAAATCCAACTACCCAAAGAACTATCGCAAAATCTTTAAATATCTCTGTAGGAACTGTGAACAAAATTATAAAATCCAATTTAAAGTTAACGAAAGCAGAAAAACACGATTTTCATCGCCTAAAGCCGAAACATATTTCTCAGGTAAGACTATGTGTAGATTGTTGTATGAAAATTATTTGGTGGGTGAAAACTGGAAATATGTAGATATAATTGATGAAATTTGGATACATTTATCCGACTGCAATAGAAAAAGATCGATTGACTACCGCAAAAGAGGAGAAAAATACTTAACAAGTTGATTTAGAGAAAACAAGGAAAGTTTTTCTAAAGGTTTTATGGTTATTACTGGATTTTCTTATAATGGAAAACTTACAATAAGGAAAGCAGAAAAAAATATCAAAATTAATTCGGATTACTATCAGAAGTATGTTTTAACACCTATTTTTAAAGAAAAAATTCCATCCCTTTATCCAAACAATCTTCACTGTGTTAAGTTCCATACCTCTAAATCTACTGCTCTATTTTTTGATGAAATGAGAAATGAAACTGCAATCAAAGCTATTCCCTTGCATTCCACCCAAGTCCCCTTACGTGTCTATTATGGATTACTGTGCATTTGGATGTTACAAAAATGTGTGAACACCCTCTGTATTTAATACAACGGCCAGTAAGATAGGTCATTTGAATGGCACTTGCCATTTGCTAGGAATTAAAGCTGAGTCGTGATGTTTTATACTAAACACCACCTCAGGCAGTGTGTTTTCGTCAACCTCGAGCGTACATCATCTAGGCAGATATATAGCTGGTTTAAGTCTTGTACCCTTGTACATAACTCTAAAGTCAGTGTTTGGGCTATGGGTACCTCATATGTCCATGTAATAATCAGGGCCTGCTGACAACAGAAAATGGTGTGAATTTTCATAAGCTGACAGCAAATTTGCTGTGCTCAGGGCTAAGTCTTATTACTTTTTCACAATAGTACATTGCACTTAACTTTTAAAACTGAGAAATTTTTAAATTATATTTGGGTTAATCTCAAGGCATTTTCTGAAGTTGCCACAACTTATTTGCAACACTGTACGGTACTCTGAAATTATATGCATACATAACACATTAAATACATTACTTACACAAAAAATATTAACAGTTCTTCTATGGAGATGGGGATAACACATATTTTGTGTCCTGCTAAATATAGAAGCACAACATTTCTGCTTTAAGTTAAAAGAAAAAAAAAACGACAAATAAACTTAAATAGTAAAAAAGAAATGTAAGTTTAGTAGAAGCATAGATTATACTCTGTAAATTAAATCATTCTTATTATTTTTTAGTTGAATGGCGATTTGAGTTCAACAAAACACCATAATTTATTTAGTTAATTACCATACTCAATAAATCAATTTGTGTGCTGCTTTTGCCTCCCCCCAAAAAAATGTAATTTTTCATGGTATTGATCTGTGTGTTTTTTGTAAATGAATGGCAATTTTAAATTTATTTTATTCAACAATTATTATCCTCATTAATAAGGAATTAATTAGTTTTTAATCAATGATTACAATAAGAATTACCATCGATCGCATGCTATAAAAAAGTTCGTCCTTAAAACGTTAGAATTTTTTAAGTGCTGTAGCACAAAACTTTTGTATAACATTATGCGTATTTTTAAATGCTGGTTTTACTGCCATTCAGTTTAATAATAATAGCAATGTCAAATAACATAATGAATTACCATTTATTAAGTATAATTTAATACTGGAACACATTTCCAAATTTCATTTTAGCAAGCTAGCATTTTTTTACAGTGCTCTGCTCTGTGTTGTTTGTTTGTAAATGCGGTTGAATGAAACTAGGGCTAGGCTAAGGCGACGTCTGGGTTCCCAGATTTAGTTGAACTCTACATCGCCAAGTCCTTCTGTCGCCAAGTTTACCCAGCATGCACTGCGGTCCGCTGTATGACCCCTGATTTCAAAATTCGCGGTGAGGAGCATGGAGTTAGAGGGGAGGTGTAAAGACGCCGTATTGAGAAAGCAATCTTAGTTGCGTTTTCAGATCACCACCCTAGCTTTGCTGTCGCCATCTAGTGGTTACTACAGAAAGTTATTTTCTAACGCAACATTTCCGATACGCGATTTTGATTTCCTGACTGGATAAATTATTCAATAGTGGAAGCTATTTTTTTTTTTTTTTTTCGGTGAAGTTTTATTCTTTCAAATCAAATATTGTAAACATAATACAAAATGTTAATTATTATTTTTACAAATGACTGTAAATGCTTTAGTTTCTTTTAAATGGGATAGTGTAACATAAAATATTGTCATAAATATTACTTAATACTGACTAAATTTTTTATAAGATAGTTTTGTCGGAACATGTTTTGTAACTTATGTTTACATGTATTGTTTCACGATCAGTATCTCATAGCATGAAAATTGCTATTTGACATTTTTGAAAAAACAATTTTTGCATTGAACATAATTATTACATTTGCTTCTACAAAAGACTTTTCTAGTATTTGCAATGTAGCTCACTTATTTAAACTTAAATTTGATCAAAAACTTTTATTAAACAAAAGTTTAGTTTTAAAATTATTCAGAGTTTTAGTTTTAAAATTATTCAAATCAGATCATTATGTTGTACAATAATTTATTGTGTGTGCTTGCACGAAGACAATTTTATAAAATATTGAATAAATTAACCCATATTCATCTAGTGTTGCATTAATGAAACATCATTAATGTTATCGCAACAATTAACGACTATTTTTCTATAAAAAAAAGTCAGACAAGCATAGGTTAAATAAACCTAGTTTCATTGGAATTTTACAGAGCAGAATCAATAAACATCATGAAACAGCATCAATACAAAGATGAAAGTTTTATTACTCAGTTTCAGAAACACATTAAGAGAACATATATAATAATATTTCTGTATTGGTGTTCCTATAGTTGTTTATTTATACGTATTTATTACCGTTCTGCACAAACTACGTTTTCCCGCAAAGTATAATCAACATTATTTTGAGCAATTCAAAAACAATAACATGCATAATTTCTAAAAAAAAAGAACGAAAAATGTGTGAATCTTTTGATTCATACAGAAAAATTTCATTGTACTATGTGATAAGTTGAATTTAAATGTTAAAAACACATTAAACAAAGCGTACGTTGGGAGCTTTCAATAAACTTGGATTATTCAATCCCAGGCCAGGGATACATTCCGTGCTCTATCACTCTTATATACCATTTTACAGCCAGGAGGAAAAGAAACGTTCGTCATTTTATGATTGCAAACAGGTTAAATTATTTAATGTTCATTAAAACAATCTTCTTGCAGCATTGATTTGCACGCTAATTCACGAAAAGTAACCGCTCTATGCACACATACACCATCTACCGGCAGAGTTGACAACTACAATTCACGGTCCTCTTTTCAGCCAGGATATTCATTGGCGTGTTTACTCCTGTTGTCCTCCAATCCAAAGAAAACTTGGGAACATTAGAAAATATTTCTGGGACTTATTCCAGGAACCACTAGCTGCTACCCGCCCCTAGTCCGCGTCGGCTATTGGGCGCGTTCGAGAATTCATCGGTTGTGCACCGGTAACACCGGTGCACAACCGATGAATACCGGTTATATATAGGAACCGAACCAGTTATATAGGAGCCTTCACCGCAACCGGTAACACTGGTGCATAACCAACCGGTGAATGGACGATATCGATATGACGTCATTTTTCCACCAACACGTGACCTTTCGGCTGTGTTGATGAGTGGGCCCTGTAATCTGATTGGCTGAAGTGTATATTTTCCATCCACACGTGGCTGAAATAGCTCGTCTCAGTATAAGTTTTAATATGTTAGCACTTTTTAATGGGAATCTTTGGAGAGATATCTTTTTGCAGTCATGTACAGGTTCCAGAGAGTTATTGAAACATTCGTAGGCAGCACAATACAGAGGTATAATTATTATTTTTTTGATTTTGCGCTTATTACCAGGAGTCCAGCACATAAGCCTATGGAGAAATGGTTGTTTGTTTTCCACCGTCACGTGACTTTTATAGCCTCGAACCCAAGGAGGCGATATCCTCCATTCTCGAACGGGCCCTTAGAGTTAGGGTCCCGAGAGAAATGAAGCATGTGTGAATAACTAAGGCGAACCATATTTCTAAACAGTATTTTGGGGACAAATCAAGCATTGTCCTCGAATCCAAGGAAAACTTGGGGACACTAGAAAATATTTTTGGGGACTTATTCGAGGACACAACATATTACCATGTATACCCATACTTTAAATCTTGACTGACTTTGATACTTAAAATGAACTCTAATAGCTCTTTATATCAATTGTGTATTCTTATTTCTAATAAATTAATGGAAGTATTTCATTCATTTATAAATATTTATTTAAACCAGAAATATGAAAGGAACATGTTGAAATATTGCAATTTATTCAAAATTTAACTCTTGGAATAGTATTTGTATTTTTCAGAAGACATTGCTTTTTACATTGGATCATTTTGTGATAATTTTTCATGAAACTTTGTACACCCTCTAAAAAAAGTATTCGAGTGCAAGAAAATTTTCGTACGTCAATTTCATATTTAAAGCATGGTTCTTCATGAAAAGTGATTAATCATTAACAAAACTGAAATGGGAAATTTGGCTCATAGTCGGATACTTTATTGAATGTCTGTACATGCTACACACACAATGACAACAAACGTTTTTCAGAGATCGAATTTCATTGTTTCTCTGAGTAGATGGCGCTTTTAGTTGGTTTATTTTTCTTATTTCTTCAGTTTTTTCTGAAAGAAATAAACTAAACGGAAACTTTCAGGGAAAAAAAGTACAAATCTTTAAATTTGGGGACAAAGTATTTTTGGGGACAAAATGAAAAAAGATCTATATTTGGGGACTGTCCTCGAATTTCGAGGACGTATGGTCACCTTAGAATAACACATATGTTTGCGACAAAAGAAACTGAATTTAAATATTATTTGCTTATTTTAAAATGAAGTATAATGCGGGGGACGGTCGGCTAAATATACTTCACTTTTAAATAAGAGAGCAAATGCCAGAGATATTTAATTTAGCATTATCTTTTCAAGGCAATTTGGCGATTAGCGACCGTTTACGGACAGTATTTGCGAACTGTTTTGAATGTTACTCTGATGAAAGAAATATTTTTGCCTATATGCATTGTATTTTAGCCTATGTTAATCAGGAAATAGTGCAAGCTTTCTATTAGAGCCAAATAGTTTTAGATTCGGTTTCTATAGTTACGAGAATACCCAGAGAGCATAATATATTTAGAATTATTTTAAGTGTTTCCTGCTAAAGGAATACCTATTTGCCCGCCTACATGCATGAGTTTTCATGCCTATAATTACTCAGGAAAAAGGGTGTAGCTTACATATCAGTGCTAAAAAGTTTTGGAATCGGTTCAAGTACTTAACAGAGATTCCACATAGAGCCTTAATTGCTAATTCTTATGAGTATCCCTGTAAAAGAACTATTTGTGAGGTATGATATATGCCATAAAAGGTAGCCTATAGATCGGTTTATGCACTTGACGTCACAACAGTAGCAGACATCCATAGTAGCAATGACAAGGGGCTGGTGGAAGTGATAGGGCAGAGCGGACACCCCAGGCGGGGGCGGACAACGGGCCACTCGCGACGGGCAGCCATCTTGGGAGCCGGGACCCCCCCCCCCCCCCCCCCCCCCCCCAAACCCACCCCCCCGGACGAATGCTTGTTTTCTGCTCGGTCGTTCATCGACTCATCGACTCGTCGAATTCAGTCATTGGCAAGTGCACTTTTGTTTATCTGCAATAGATGAATTTTTATTCATGGATAGAAGTGATCTAGATGAGCAGTTTCGCCGATGGGAAACGGAAAAACAATATCTTATCCGAAACTGCAGTTCTATAGTCATCGGGCCTCGCAGGTGTCCCCAGTGGTTTACACTTTACCCAAATTCCTATAAATATTTGCGTAATTTAGATGTGCCTTTGCATAATCTAAGGGAAATTTTGAAAAATTCTTGAATTAATCGCATAATTTACTTCAAATTTCTTGTATTGGGGTTGGGAGGGGGCAGGGGGTGGTATCCCCCCCCTTGCTCCCTCCCAAAAAATTTAAATTTGAAAAGAAATATTTACAAAAAAATGTAAGTGTTAATTATATAAAAATGGTTTGTAATATTTAAATAATTTTTAAAAAATGTGTTTAAAAAAAAGAAAAGAAAATCTATTTGAGCGTCAGCTGCATTATAAGAAAAACGGAAACTTCATTACAATGAGCAACTCTTTTGAAACCTCTTTAATGTAAACAGCAAGAAGAGAAATCAGTTAATTTTTAAAAGTTATCCAAGAAATATGAAAGTTAAAATCACAATAAAATTCCTATACAATTGGCAATATTGTTTCTTAATTATTAATTATGAATGTTGTTGCTACTTACATACATTGGGGAAAAGTGAAATTAATTTCTTACCAATCGAATATTTTGACTATTATTAATAACAGCTGAAAAACACTTTGTCAAAATTTCACTCAAAGTCCCAATCTGAGACTAAAATAACAGCTACTTCACACTTTGCCTTATACATGATAAGATTCGATGGTCTAGGGGTAGCGCGCTTATCTCGTAATCAGTACGCTCAGGTTCGGGCCTGGGGTAGGAAGAATTTTTTTTTTTTTTTTTTCAGAAAAACGAAAATTTTGCTGCCAGTCGTTTATTTTTTATTAACAAATATATTTTAAACAGTTTATCGGTTTCTTTTCGTTATTTCATCGGAGTCATCGGGAAACGATGATCGGCTTTATGGCCCCCCGAGCGGACATTTTGTACCAGTTGCCGATGAAATTTCCCCTTTTTTGGATGAAAAGCCGTGATCGGCCATTGCTCCTTCTCCTCGGATTTAACTCACCCGCCTCTCATCGATCGATGGGTTATTGCTACTAGGGGATGCTTCAAACCGCGAACTGGTTGTCCACATGCGGTCAGCTGCTGATGGTTCTGTCAGTTCAACATTGAGTGGACAATACACGGATACTTGCCTCACACCAATCTTAGCGTATAGCAGACGACCTAAATGACGTTTATGCTCAACGTGATTTGCATACCATCTATAACACTCGGCAGGTCCCCACTAGCTGTTCTAAGAGGTTCTGCTCTCAAAATTGAAAGGCTGGAGGTCGACCTTGTTCAAACGCCGGTCCGCGCCTGCTCAGAACCTAGCCGCTCGGCAGATTTTCCGTGAGTTTGTCTCTCAAAACCCGCGCGTAAAATACAACTGGGTCTGATTTACTAAGGGTCACTAGGTCAATTAGTTCACCTAAGGATCCCTTAGAAAGCTTCCTCCACTCAGAGGCAATTCCCCATATAGGCCTAGGACACACTAGTACAGTCAATAGGTCTTAATCCACAAACAAATAAACAATAATACTCAGGAATAGTGTAACTTTCAATCAGTGAAAAAATGTTTTAGAATCAGTTTAGTAGCTATAAAATTTCCATAGAGCGCAATGCATTAGAATTATTTTGAGTGTTTTTGTAAAAGAATTATTTATGCTATATGCACGAAAGGCTGCCTGTATATTAATCCAAGGCATAAGCTATCTTCATTACAAATTTTTCCAAATCCGTTCAACCAGTTTTGTGTGATTCAGTCAAAAACATCTAAACACACAAACGTATAGATTTATATTATGGTAGGATTTGCAAATTTATGAACTTTAAGAAACACATTTGGACTTTCTTTCTAATGCTTTTTAATTTGGCGTAAAATCAACATAATTTCCATACCATTTCATGTTTTACAAATGCATGTGAATCTGCAAATAGAATTTCTGCTTTATTTCAAAAGCATAAATCATTTTGTGCGGCGATAAAACGGTTTTTAATTAATAATTAGAAACGTAATTAAAATTTCAAAATTCTCAGCGTCAGGTGCACTTTACCGAAGTCATGGGCTTATATGCTCAAATTTTCAAAGCTCTGCTTTCTGTAGATTTGTCCTGGAGAACATTAATTTTTATTATTACAGATAGATAGATTTGGAATAAAACTGGCATAATTTCCGTGGTATTTAATGTGTTTCAGATTCGCGCGTTCAGGGCCGTATTTTAAATTACTATCAGAGGAGTATTTTAAATTATTAACTATGTGTTAATGTGTTTTATTCATTGTTAACTATTTTGTACAAAATGCGAGAATTTCAATTAACTTAAATTTGGCGGAATTTCCCTCACTTTAATCAATTTACTTAATTTGGTGAAAATTCTCAGTTAGATCGTATAAATTCGTCTTAATAACTGCATTATTTCTGCACGGAAAATTAAAAAAATTAAAGCTAAACTCTAATAAAACCTACATTTGTTTTTTAAAATATTATTTCGGTACGCTCTCAGTAAATTGCGCCAAGCCCAAAACTGTGCAAATCGGTAGAACTTACTACTTTCTCAAAATATAGCCATATCAGCTATTTTATTTTTCGACCAACACTAAAAAAACTATATTATACATATTACGTCTCAGATATACCTCCAAGGCCTTATTCTTTTATGTATCAAAAACATTGCATTCCTGCTCTAATTTCCCATGCACACGATATTTTACTCACAAAAATAATAGCAATAAATAGCAAAGTGTTCTAAACAGAAAAAAAATCTTAATTATTTTTTATTTTTACTTCAAGAGTCTAAATCATTTAATTAATTTGCCAAACA
>JAWZYV010003211.1:7500-12597 GCA_038373885.1 Cheiracanthium punctorium | reverse complement strand
GAATGTCGACTTCTATTCCGTTCAACTGCGTGCTACGAAAATACCGTTCAAGCGATTTTGACGAAAATTTGTGCGCATGGATATTTGAACACGGAGAATATTTTTACACTATCCATTTTCCTCTAGCTCGCCGCTAGGTGGCGCTGCAGAACGTCGAATTCTGTTCAACCGCTCGCTGTGAGAATACCGTTCTATCTATCTTGACGAAAATTGGTACGTAGGGATATTTGAACACGGAGAATATTTTTACGCAATCCATTTTGCCATAACTTGCCGCAAGGTGGCGCTGAAGAGCGTCGGGTTCTATTCCGTCGGACCGCTTGCTGTGAAAATACCGTTCAACAGATTCCGATGAAAATTGGTACTGACGGATATTTGCGCACGGAGAACGCTTTTGCGCTATCCGTTTTTCTGTAACTTGACGCTAGGTGGCGCTGCAGAACGACGATTTCTATTCCGTTCAACTGCGTGCTACGAAAATACCGTTCAAGGGATTTTGACGAAAATTTGTGCGCTTGGATATTGGAACACGGAGAATATTTTCACACTATCCATTTTCCTCTAGGCGGCGCTGCAGAGCGTCGAATTCTGTTCAACCGCTCGCTGTGAAAAAAACGTTCGATCGATCTTGACGAAAATTCGTACCTAGGGATATTTAAACACGGAGAATATTTTTACGCAGTCCATTTTGCCATAAATTGCCGCAAGGTGACGCTGAAGAGCGTCGGGTTCTATTCCTTCGGACCGCTTGCTGTGAAAATACCGTTCAACAGATTCCGATGAAAATTGGTACGAACGGATATTTGCGCACGGAGAACGCTTTTGCGCTATCCGTTTTTCTGTAACTTGACGCTAGGTGGCGCTGCAGAACGAAGATTTCTATTCCGTTCAACTGCGTGCTACGAAAATACCGTTCAAGGGATTTTGACGAAAATTTGTGCGCTTGGATATTGGAACACGGAGAATATTTTCACACTATCCATTTTCCTCTAGGCGGCGCTGCAGAGCGTCGATTTCTATTCCGTTCAACTGCGTGCTACGAAAATACCGTTCAAGCGATTTTGACGAAAATTTGTGCGCTTGGATATTGGAACACGGAGAATATTTTCACACTATCCATTTTCCTCTAGGCGGCGCTGCAGAGCGTCGAATTCTGTTCAACCGCTCGCTGTGACAAAACCGTTGGATCTATCTTGACGAAAATTCGTACCTAGGGATATTTAAACACGGAGAATATTTTTACGCAGTCCATTTTGCCATAAATTGCCGCAAGGTGGCGCTGAAGAGCGTCGGGTTCTATTCCGTTGGACCGCTTGCTGTGAAAATACCGTTTTTGATGAAAATTAGTACGCATGGACATTTGAGGACGTACGATAGTTTTAGATTAGCCGTTCTGCTTAAACTCGACGCTAGACGGCGCTGCAGCGCATAAACTTCTATGCCGTTGGACCGATCGGCATACAATTTTTTATAATTGCACATTTGAGAGAGAAGAATATATTCTCTGTTACTTTTGATCTTAATCACCACTAGGTGGCGCTGCAGCGCATCAACTTCGATACCGATGGGCCGACCGCTATAAAAATTTTATACTGACACATTTGAGCATGGAGAATACACTCTGACTTCATTTAGGTGTTACTCACTACTAGGTGGCGCTGCAGCGCATCAACTTCGATACCGCTGGGCCGACCGCTATAAAAAATTTTATACTGACACATTTGAGCATGGAGAATATACTCTGACTTCATTTAGATGTTACTCACTACTAGGTGGCGCTGCAGCGCATCAACTTCGATACCGCTGGGCCGACCGCTATAAAAATTTTCTACTGACATATTTGAGCATGGAGAATATACTCTGACTTCATTTAGATGTTACTCACTGCTAGGTGGCGCTGCAGCGCATCAACTTCGATACCGCTGGGCCGACCGCTATAAAAATTTTATACTGACACATTTGAGCATGGAGAATATACTCTGACTTCATTTAGGTGTTACTCACTACTAGGTGGCGCTGCAGCGCATCAACTTCGATACCGCTGGGCCGACCGCTATAAAAATTTTATACTGACACATTTGAGCATGGAGAATATACTCTGACTTCATTTAGATGTTACTCACTACTAGGTGGCGCTGCAGCGCATCAACTTCGATACCGCTGGGCCGACCGCTATAAAAATTTTCTACTGACATATTTGAGCATGGAGAATATACTCTGACTTCATTTAGATGTTACTCACTGCTAGGTGGCGCTGCAGCGCATCAACTTCGATACCGCTGGGCCGACCGCTATAAAAATTTTATACTGACACATTTGAGCATGGAGAATATACTCTGACTTCATTTAGGTGTTACTCACTACTAGGTGGCGCTGCAGCGCATCAACTTCAGGACTATGCAGCGGATCGTCATGAAAATTCATAGCGGCGGATCTCTAAACCTTACTCTGCCCCTTTTAGAGTGTAGGGAAGGGCTTTAAGAGCCTTTGAACACCAGAACGCGCAAAAGAATTTCCAAGAGAATTTCTGTGTGTTCGCGTGTTCCGATGGCTTCTGTTCGTGTTCAGAGGGCAAGTTTTAAAATCCTATGACGCTGGAAAAAGTTTCAAAGTTCCGAAAAAAAAATATTGCCGGATAACCGCGAAACTTTTCGAACGATGCCGTTTAAGTGTGGGGAAGAGCTTCATGAACCTCTGAACACCAGAACGTGCGAAAAAATTTTGCGTAAATTTCTGTGTGTTAGCGTGCTCCGATGGATTGCGTTCGTGTTCAGAAGGCAGGTTTTAATCCTATGACGCTGTAAAAAGTTTCAAAGTTACGAAAAAAAAAAAACTTTGCCGGATAATCGCGAAACTTTTCGGACGATGCCTTTTAAGTGTAGGGAAGGGCGTCGAGAGCCTCTAAACACCAAAACGTGTGAAAAAAAATTTAAGCGAGTTTATTTTATCAAAGTTCAAATATAGTAGTACGAAGAAAAAATTTTGGAAGGACAAAAGTGCGAGACCACGATACCTCGAAATTAATGCGGAAAACTCCGGTCAAACAGCATATGATTTTCGAGGATTACGATTTTGCGCATCGTGGACATATTTGGCACCGGAAGTATCGGCGGAAGTCGACGTCGTTTCCGGCGGCCATTTTTTGTTGATGCAGCACTTTCGCGTTACATGTGGAGCAGGTGGTGTCTGTGAGAAGACAAGAGGATTGGGGTTTCGGCCTCTTTTCCGATTGTTTTCTCATACGGCTTGCAGTTTCAACTAACGGTCACCGTATGGGAATTGCAAGTCGTCGACAAGTCGATCGAGACTTTCTGTCTCGAATTGAAAAGACTTTGAGTGTCCGGCGCCCGACTGGCGCTCCACTCCTGCCTGCCCCGCAATCTCAGTCTTCCACGGCGAATCTTCCAGAGTCTCGGACTGAGTGCCGCAGTCTCTGAAGGAGGAGCGTGTTGAGATGAAGGGTTTTCTGCCCCTGCGTCCGACGCACAAACCGCTCGACGCCCACGTACGCAAACCTCCCGGCGCTGATGCCGGCGGGGACGTCGTGAGTTTCGAACTGCTACCGAACGCGATGACGAGAATCTCTCGCACGTGGTGATAAAACGTGGATCCCGCCGTCGCTGCGGGGTCCGCGCCTCTCCCTTCGGAGAGGCGCGCCACGAGTTCGGGATTCGAGTCGGCTGCGATTCGAACCTTCTCTTTGACGGAGAAGATACCTGGTTGATCCTGCCAGTAGTCATATGCTTGTCTCAAAGATTAAGCCATGCATGTCTAAGTACATGCCGTATTAAGGCGAAACCGCGAATGGCTCATTAAATCAGTTATGGTTCCTTGGATCGTACCTTACTACTTGGATAACTGTGGCAATTCTAGAGCTAATACATGCAGCAGAGCTCCGACCTTCGGGGACGAGCGCTTTTATTAGACCAAAACCAATCGGACTTCGGTCCGTAAACTGTGGTGACTCTGTATAACTTTGGGCTGATCGCACGGGCCCGTCCCGGCGACGTATCTTTCAAGTGTCTGCCTTATCAACTTTCGATGGTAGGTTACGCGCCTACCATGGTCGTAACGGGTAACGGGGAATCAGGGTTCGATTCCGGAGAGGGAGCCTGAGAAACGGCTACCACATCCAAGGAAGGCAGCAGGCGCGCAAATTACCCACTCCCAGAACGGGGAGGTAGTGACGAAAAATAACAATACGGGACTCTTTTGAGACCCCGTAATTGGAATGAGTACACTCTAAATCCTTTAACGAGGATCCATTGGAGGGCAAGTCTAGTGCCAGCAGCCGCGGTAATTCTAGCTCCAATAGCGTATATTAAAGTTGTTGCGGTTAAAAAGCTCGTAGTTGGATCTCAGTTCCAGACGGGCGGTCCACTTACCGGTGGTTACTGCTTGTTCTGAACAGCCAGCCGGTTTCTCTTGATGATCTTCACCGGTTGTCTTGGGTGACCGGCAAGTTTACTTTGAAAAAAATTAGAGTGCTCAAAGCAGGCGCGACGCCTGAATAATGGTGCATGGAATAATGGAATAGGACCTCGGTTCTATTTTGTTGGTTTTCGGAACACGAGGTAATGATTAAGAGGGACAGACGGGGGCATTCGTATTGCGACGCTAGAGGTGAAATTCTTGGACCGTCGCAAGACGAACTACTGCGAAAGCATTTGCCAAGAATGTTTCCATTAATCAAGAACGAAAGTTAGAGGTTCGAAGGCGATCAGATACCGCCCTAGTTCTAACCATAAACGATGCCAGCCAGCGATCCGGCTGTGTTCCTCAAATGACACGCCGGGCAGCTTCCGGGAAACCAAAGCTTTTGGGTTCCGGGGGAAGTATGGTTGCAAAGCTGAAACTTAAAGGAATTGACGGAAGGGCACCACCAGGAATGGAGCCTGCGGCTTAATTTGACTCAACACGGGGAAACTTACCCGGCCCGGACACAGGAAGGATTGACAGATTAAGAGCTCTTTCTTGATTCTGTGGGTGGTGGTGCATGGCCGTTCTTAGTTGGTGGAGCGATTTGTCTGGTTAATTCCGATAACGAACGAGACTCTAGCCTACTAAATAGACGTCCCGGTCCACTCTGCCGGGCGT